>JAJMAW010000060.1:24733-38820 GCA_030565085.1 Sugiyamaella pinicola | reverse complement strand
AGTTCGCGGAGTACTCGAGAGTATTCTCGCGAGTTTGAGTTGTTTGAGTGAGGTGGTGACGCGAAGGGTCGGCTCTATAATTCTATAGTGCTGATCGACGCGAGTGCGGTTCTCGAAGTGGACTTGCCACTCTTGAGTAAGGTTGGTGAGGAGTATCTCTTTGATTTTGGGGGTGAGATTCGGAGCGGGCTCCGATTCTTCTGCTGCCGGCTCGGCCCAGGGAGGCTTGGGACGTAGCGGTGGCAGGCGCGGAAAGAGGAAGGATGGCGGTAGTTGTTTTCGGGCAAAGTCTAGTGCCGATGTCATCGGGGAGCGAGTAGGTCGATTTTGGATCAGTCGTAGGAGCGGACTCGTGTCAGCTAACTTCTGGTTCCATCGTGCGACCTGATGTGTGAAGGTGCGTTGTAGCTGGAGGTGTATTGGGGGTATGCCAAGTTCGGCTTGTAAGACCGCGATTGGCGTGGATGGTAAGGCTCCTAGGGCTTTGCGGAGGGCTATGTTTTGGACTTTTTCCATTTGTGACTGTTGGTGGGGAGTGCAGCGATGCCACCACACTTGGAGACCGTAGGTCATCAAGGGTAGGACACAAGCTGTGTAGAGATGTCTCATTGCGGTGGCCGAAATTCCGGGGCCCTGGCCACCCAGCCTGCCTATTTGGTAGGCAGGCAGCTCAAATACCACCTCCTGTTACTCGATAAGAGCGTATACAAAGGGTTAGGGATAGTCGATAAGGTATTAACGTAGTGCAGGGGCATCGACCTACCACCGTATTTGTGTACAGCGATTATGCAATTAGTGCCGGTAGCCGCCGACATTGGGGGTTATTAAGCAGCACTAAGTGAACAGTGCGAGCCGCTGAGTGGGTACAACAACACTAGCGCCACAACAAGGAATAAGGAATATAAATAGGCGCACTTTTTCCTGACCGATCGAATTCTTTTTCTTTTCACTACTTTTTTTTTCTGTCAGTACAAAAAAAGTTCCTCGTTTATAAAAAAGAAAAACACGTCGGTGGCAATACAGTTAAAACCTCTAGTATCTCTCTCATAATGCAAATCTTCGTCAAGACCCTCACTGGTAAGACCATCACACTCGAAGTCGAGTCTTCCGACACCATCGACAATGTTAAAACCAAGATCCAGGATAAGGAAGGTATTCCTCCAGACCAACAACGTTTGATTTTTGCTGGTAAACAACTTGAAGATGGTCGTACTCTCTCTGATTACAATATCCAAAAGGAGTCTACTCTTCACTTGGTCCTCCGTCTCCGTGGTGGTATGCAAATATTTGTCAAGACTTTGACTGGCAAGACCATTACTCTTGAAGTTGAATCGTCTGATACTATTGACAATGTCAAGACCAAGATTCAGGATAAGGAAGGTATTCCTCCAGATCAACAGAGACTTATCTTTGCTGGTAAGCAGTTAGAGGATGGTAGAACCTTGTCTGACTACAATATACAAAAGGAATCTACTCTCCATTTGGTTCTCCGTCTCCGTGGTGGTATGCAAATTTTCGTCAAGACTTTGACTGGCAAGACCATTACTCTTGAAGTTGAATCGTCTGATACTATTGACAATGTCAAAGCCAAGATTCAGGATAAGGAAGGTATTCCTCCAGACCAACAGAGACTTATCTTTGCCGGTAAACAGCTCGAGGACGGACGTACTCTTTCCGATTACAACATTCAAAAGGAATCCACTCTTCACTTGGTTCTCCGCCTACGTGGTGGTATGCAAATCTTTGTCAAGACTTTGACTGGCAAGACCATCACACTCGAGGTCGAGTCTTCCGACACCATCGACAATGTCAAAAGCAAGATTCAAGACAAGGAGGGTATTCCTCCAGATCAGCAGCGTTTGATTTTCGCTGGTAAACAACTCGAGGATGGACGTACTCTTTCCGACTATAATATCCAGAAGGAGTCTACTCTCCACTTGGTTCTCCGTCTACGTGGTGGTATGCAAATCTTTGTCAAGACTTTGACTGGCAAGACCATCACACTCGAAGTCGAGTCTTCCGACACCATCGACAATGTTAAAACCAAGATCCAGGATAAGGAAGGTATTCCTCCAGACCAACAACGTTTGATTTTTGCTGGTAAACAGCTCGAAGATGGACGTACTCTTTCCGACTATAATATCCAGAAGGAGTCGACTCTCCACTTGGTCCTCCGTCTACGTGGTGGTAACTAGTCAGGTTTCCGTCCTTGTTGTCTTGTGTGTCTTGTGTGTAGAGAAATCTTTCTTATTATTATTATTACTATTATATTATTATTATTATTATCTTTTTTACGATTATGAAGCGCGCGGCTATTGGCTGACAAAGGTGAAGAAGTTTGCAAAACCGGCCAGCCACCGATCGACCTCATTATCCTGGCGGGAGTTTACGGGTCTGGGCGGAGCCCAGTTGCCGGAAGCAAATCGGCCCTACCGCCGTTGTTAACCGCCCGGTCTCCATCGCCAGCCGAGCCATCAACAAATTTGAACATATTCATACATATGCAGGTTGTCGAGTCATGTCAACAGGCTTCGAGAATCACCTTCACTCATCAGACGCGTGGCCAAGAAGGAGGCAATGCCTGCTCGGACCCCGAGCAATTGATAACCATGGAATTAATATAAATAGACGGCCTACTTGCCCTCAGAACAGAGAGTTTTTTGTTAAATTCATCAGAATCAACTACTACTACCAAATCCACACTAACAATGGTTTCTCTATTCAACAACAACGTTAACACTGTGCGCACTGCCAGCTCCACCTCAAGTTCTAGAAGCACTAGAACTCTTTCTGCTATCAAGCACTTTTTTGAACCCACTCATGAAGAGCAGAGACCTTGGAATTCCCCCGATTACAAGCAGTTCAAGAACACTGTTTCCTACAAGACTCGTCTTTTGTAAAGTGTAATCAGGATGGGCACAAAAAAAGTGCTTTTAGCTTTTCAGCTATTTTTCTTTCTGATTTTCTTATTTATTTATTCTTGTTTTATTTATTATGTATTTTTTTAATAATCAAATTGTTTTTGACAGTTAACGTTTTTTGAATCGGTTGCTAACTAGACTCAGCTAGTTTCGATCTCTTCTTATGCGAGATGGTGGGCCCTGCATGATGCCGATCGCGAAAAAGTTTTTCATACTACGACACTCCGATGGCCGGTACAAAGAGTGGCGGAAAAATATATTCCATCGACAACCGACACGCGTACACAGCCATTCATCTCATCTCTCACACGTGCATTGCATCGCATCGAAGAAAATGAAATATTTTAGACGGAGTCCGACAAAGAATACCATCGAAATCTGAAATTTCTTTCTTAATGGTATTGGAATATAAATAGGGGCGTGTTTTTCCTTTTAATTTAATTTCTTAAATCAGAATAATCATGACTCAATTCAATAACAACGTTGACACTGTTCGTTCCGGTGAATCAAACGCCAGTGTATCTAGTTCCAGAAGTGCTCGAACTATGTCTGCTATTAGAAAATTCTTTGTCCCAACTAGCAATGAATCCAGATCTTGGAATTCTCCTGACTATAAGCAGTTCAAAAATACTGTCTCATACAAGACTCGTCTTTTGTAAAGGCATGAAGAACTGGAAACCATATAGTAATTGCAGTTCTTGATTAAATTGCCTATTACTCCATCATCATTTATTTATTCGTGTTATTTATTATAATATTATCAATTTTTGCGATAAAAGCGAGCTCATGAGACTCCGTCTGAGTGCCAAATATGTTTTCTTGGAAACCAAAACAAACACAATCTAGTGCCTCTTGTGAGGTGATATTAATGCTTTTTAGAATTTGATTTCTGTTTTGTTTTCTAGTAAAGAGCGGCAAGCTGATGAAAGTCTACGAGCGTATTAACACCAACTCTTAACATAGCTCCTCCGAGAAAATAAAGATCCATAACTGAAAACCAGTCTATGTCGGTAGGAGCCGGTATCCACATGATCTACTTCCATCTAATAAAACGACACGTTCATTTCCACGAATTATTTATAGCTCTTGCCGCCCATTTCCTCCTGACTTTGCGAAATAAACCTTCGTTGGGGGTGTACGCATCATTGTCATTAACTGGGCTGATTTAGAGGCAGAGAGAGATAGTGTCACTAGATTCTGACTCGAAAAGTGCAATTAACACGTCAATCAATCTCACTGGAGCTTGGAGTTGGCAGTGATGTTGGGAACTGGACGGTCAGTGGTAATGGTGACATCCTTGGAATAAACTCTCGCTAAGGATAACAGATTAATTCTAGCTAGTTATAGAAACCTTTTTTTTTAGATTTTCAGTTTCTATGATTTTATTTATTTTGTTTAAGGGATAGAGAGGAGAGAGGAGAGAAGAGATAAAAGAAACAAGGTTAAGACAAAAAAGTGACGGAAGGATCTAATAAATGTCGTTTACGGTAACACTGGGACTGAAACAAAATGGCCCTGGTTCAAACTCTGAAGTGGACAGTACAGAAAACAGGAAAAATCTAGCGCTCATGAAATGAACGAACTGGAATACATATACAAGTCTGATAAAAAAATTATAAAGGTTCATTTAATGCTCTTGGAACGCTGGAGAAGGAATTAATTGATCTTTTATAGTAGTGGCCTGTGCGCTGCCTTAATAAGATATGCAGGGTGCACGCAGGGCTCAGCGTGGCACGTGATTTGGATCCAAAAATGTTCGTAAATAGCGGCAACATGCGACAAGTGACAAAGTATAACTACACGTGATCAATGAACTATCATGCCGTGTTGCCCCTGCCGACTTGGCTTATCTTTTGCTTCTTCTTCAGCAGAACGGGCTTCTTTCCGGTCCAGCGAGTGAAGGGCCTATAGCCAGCTGTATGGCTGCCGCGTTGGCGGTTGTGCGGTTCTCTTTTTTTTATATCTTCGAAATCAATTATTACATATTATTACTCCCAACAAGCTGGGCAAGGGACCCCCTGCCCCCTTAGAACGTTATCTGTCACCTTGAATGTTTCCAAAATAGGCCATAAATCTCGGCAGATATCTCGAAGGCCAACAATAAGCGAACTCCAGGTTTGTTTTCACATGCGCATCGCCGGAGGTCAAAGAGGGGGAACGGCACAGAACTCTCACCCAACGGCTTCCCGCAGATACGTCCACTCACCCGTACCCTCCCTTTCTAAGTGCCCTCTATAAAAGCAGCCTAATCCCCCCGCGACATCGTTAGTTTTGTTTTCTTCTTCTTCACCCACAAACAATCTTTTCAGTTTCGTTATTATTTTTTCTTAATAAACACGCAATCCGTTCTCTGACTGGTCCAATTCATTGACCAGCCAATCTTCAACAACGTTTTCCAATCTTTTAGGTAGTGCTCACCACCCCTATCAAAACTCCCGCTCCGCTGCTGGTTCGGGTGGTACAATACGAGAAACAAGATAAATTATTTTTCACAAATCAATTTCTTACTCTAAATTTTTTGTTTAATTGTTAACAATGGCTCCATCTATCAATAGCAATTCTGCCGCTACTGCTGCTACCCAGGCTCCTGGCTACGGAAAGTCCGGCCATACCACTGTCGAAGTGCAGACCGATAAAGTACGTGTTTCTGACAACGCTATTTACTCTACCTATTCTTATGAAAATGCAATTGTTGAGAAAGTCGACGGAAAGTACAAGGTCAAGCCTACTACCGAAGAATACGAATTCAAGCTCGATACTAAGGTCCCCAAGACTGGGCTACTTCTTGTTGGTTTGGGTGGTAACAACGGATCTACTTTGACTGCCGCAGTCACTGCTAACCGCCATAACATTTCTTTCAATACCAAGAACGGCAAGATTGAGCCGAATTATTTTGGATCCGTCACCCAAGCCGCTACTATCAAGCTTGGTATTGATGCTAATGGAAAGGATGTCTATGCCCCCTTTAACGAGATTGTTCCTCTTTTGCACCCCAATGACTTTGTCATTGGCGGTTGGGATATTTCCAAAGCCAACCTGGCTTCTGCTATGGAACGTGCCAAGGTTCTTGACTATGACCTTCAACGTCAATTGGTTAAGCATCTTGAACCCATTGTGCCCTTGCCATCTATCTATTATCCTGATTTCATTGCCGCAAATCAATCTGATCGCGCTGATAACTTGATTTCTGGTAACGACAAGTGGGAACACGTTGAGCATATTCGCAAGGATATCCGTGATTTCAAGGAAAAAAACGACCTTGAAAAAGTGATTATTTTGTGGACTGCCAATACTGAGCGTTACGCAGAGATCATTGAGGGAGTTAATGATACTGCTGATAACTTGCTCAAGGCTGTCAAGGAGTCTCACGCTGAAGTTGCCCCTTCCACTATTTTTGCTATTGCTTCCATTCTTGAAGGTGTTCCATATATCAATGGTTCCCCTCAGAATACCTTTGTCCCTGGATGTATTGAACTTGCCGAGAGACACAATGCTTTCATTGGCGGTGACGATTTTAAGTCTGGTCAAACCAAGCTCAAGTCTGTCTTGGCGCAATATCTTGTTGATGCTGGTATTCGTCCTGTTTCAGTTGCCTCTTACAACCACTTGGGTAACAATGATGGTTACAATTTGTCTGCTCCCAAGCAGTTCCGATCCAAAGAGATTTCCAAGGCTTCTGTTATTGATGACATGATTGAATCCAATCAGATCCTCTACAATGACAAGTATGGAAAGACCGTTGACCACTGTATTGTCATCAAGTACGTTCCCGCTGTTGGCGATTCCAAGGTTGCTATGGATGAGTACCATTCCGAACTCATGCTTGGTGGACACAACACTGTCTCCATCCACAATGTGTGCGAGGACTCGCTTTTGGCCACGCCTTTGATTATCGACTTGGTTGTTGTTTCCGAGTTCTTGTCCCGTGTTACTTACAAGAAAAAGAACTCTAACGAGGACTACCATCAATTTCACTCTGTTCTGTCCTTCCTCTCCTACTGGCTGAAGGCCCCTCTTACCAGACCGGGGTTCGACCCTGTTAATGGTCTTAACAAGCAGAGAGCCGGTTTGGAGAACCTTATCCGTGGATTGGTCGGTTTGGCTCCCCACAATGATCTTAAGTTGGAAGAACGTACTATCTAAGTATTTTTCATCGGCTCAATCTTTTTTCTGCTCTTCTACTATTTCAACACAATTCTTTCTATTGTTCTTCAACAGAGCAATTATATATATACCAAATAGCAATTGATATTTTTTCAGCTTTGGCAAGCTACCATGGGAAGCCCTCTGTGCCCAGGTCTCCTGTAGCTCCGCTGCGCGGATGGATAGGGATAAGAACACAGCAATGCCAGTGAGCTATCTACGGGTCTGGGTACACTAGAGGATAATAAATATTTGCAATGTATTTTCAGATATTACCTACACGAAGTTCTGTCAGTTTGGACGCTGGCGTAATGTCGTCAGAGGGCATGTTCTCTTTGGAGCTTTCATTATGATTTTCCGTAATTGGTGATGGTGAAACACTGTAGCCACCATAGTATCGTGAATATGCCAATGAATTGGCGGCATTGGATGACAGCGACGTCGCAAGATTCTCCTTGCGTTTGTTGGACGTTCGAAGGGCGGTGATGATGCGATCCTTGTCACGGTTGCTTTCTCGTAGTTCCTCGATCTCTTCCTTTAGGTCTTGGATAATATCGTTGTAGTGGGAATTATTAGATGGCTGGTTGAGTTCGTTGGGCGTCTCTCGTCCTGACATTACTCGGGTCATTTCTTGGTTATACAATTGCTTTTCCAGGTGTGAGATATACGACTTGTACTCTTCGATCTGTTGCTGGTATTTGTTGTTGTCTGAACTGGAATCAGAATCTTCCATGGAGATACCAATTATGTCTTCAAGTCTGCCGTCGTCACAGAGGCGTGATAGATGTTCTACTCGCTCATGGAGAATCCTATTCTCCGCTTCGAGCTGAGAAATTTGCGCCATAGATGGTAGAACAGGGGAGGGTAGGCTACTACTAGAACCATTGCTATGTGCATAACCGATTCCAAGTCCGTTTGTATTAGCGCGAAGTTGCTCAATCTCAAGGTTCTGCGCCGCTACTTGTTGTAGCAAGCGTTCAACTGTCTTTGCTGATGGGTCTGCTTCATCGTTACGTTTAGCAGATACGACAATGTTTTTGGCGCGTGCCGCAAACCGCAGTGTGCTCAGAGTCTCGATGTATGAATAAGCAGTGGTCTGAATGGTACATAACACACTAACCAAAGATTTCCCAGACAACGCTGGCTGTAATAGTCGCGTAAGTTTTGAATCTCGATATGGGACATGGCCACCAGCACTGCCACCCGAACTAAGACGAGCGATTACTGTGCCGAGAGTAAGAAGTGATTTATTGATAAAAGCTCCTTCTTTCCGACGTTCAGTCTGAGACACTGCTCGTTCACTGCCTGCTAAATCACAAAGGTATAGGGTACTTTGTAGCCGACCTGAAGAAGATAGTTTAGAGGAGCCATTAGGAACCGCGTTAGAGCGTATCCTAGGGGTAGATTCAACTGATATTTGCACCACAGCGTGAGATCTAGAAGATCGGCTGTTAAAATCAGTGCCTTCTGTACGGCGAATTGAGTCTCCCTGTGAAATGTAGTTTAAGAGTTCTTGTGACGATCGTACTTCGACTTCAGTTAATCCCATTGCCTTTACTCCTCTTAACACATCATCTCGTAATTTGATTGTTTCTTCGCCATTACTACCACTACTACCAGGAGTCAGCAGATCATTCAGGTGCTCGTTATAGATTTCAAGGTACCCCAATGTAACTTTGTAATTTCTATCTTGCGAGTTGTGTTGGATATGATAAAAGACAGACTCAGCAGCCAGTGGGATGATGCCTGGGTCGTTTCTCGACCCTTGCATTGAAAACGTTTTACCCGAGCCAGTCATTCCATATGCGAATACCGTTCCATGGAACCCCAGCATTACCTGTTCTACTAATGGTTCTACTGCATTCTGATAGATATGGGAGTTTGGGATTCCTACACCGTCAAACACATGATCAAATGTAAAGTCACCTACTTCTTTCGCAGAAATACAGTTATTAGCAGGATCCACGATCCAAGAGGATGCTGCTATTCCGGCAACAGCGCTGTGTGATTCAGGCTGTTGAGACACTGCATTAGGTTTCACTCTGATGCTTACTTTGATGTTGCCCGTGTATGAAGACGAAGTGCTGCTACCACTGTTCATACTGGTCGAAGGTCCATATTGCGATGGAGTAGCTGGTCGTCTTAACGAAGGTGTTGGTGATCGAAGAGACATGGAGCTGGCCGGTCTTCTTGATAACCTCGGAGTCTGTGGCCGGCTGTGACTCGGCGAAGCTGTTGCCAGAGCATTCAAGCTCAGGGTCGACGGCGGCCTCATAGGGTGTCTTTTATTAGGAGACAATGACATAATGTGCTATCTATCTCTGCTTCGCTTATCCCTGTTTCTCTCCGGCACGTTCTTTCTTTGTATCTAATAACTTTTCTATTTATGACACAGCTCTGATTCGCTCTACTTTCTGATTCTGAACCTATCTATAATTTGTTGACGTTTTCCTTCTTTAGACCTAGTTTCGGAATACACCCTAACCCCTATTGCGGCGTCAGTGTCGTGCGGCGCTGTTGTGTATAGGTTGAGTGCGGGCTCTGAGTCCTGCCTGCCTCTGGCAGCTGCGCTCCGCCCAGACCCGTAGCTCGCGTCGCTCGGGCTGGGAGTGTGGAAGAAAACTAGTCGTAACCGAGGCGCAAATATATGTTGATGCCGTCGCTCAGGGGTAACCATAGCCCTGTGCGGCTGATATTGTCTATGTGAATCCAAAGCCTTGAAGTTAGTCTAAGAGGCGTGCGTATTGTGATGGATCAGAAAGAAGACTTGCCTGAGGATTCCTCCCAACAACCTGTAGCAGGCAGATACTCCTGGCCAGCTGCCGGACAAGCAGCCAGGCATTAGGTTATGCGTGGGTTTATAACACAGCCGCTGGCTTAGCTTTAAGCCCCAAAGGTCTAGGGAGGTCAGATAGGGTGAGCGCGCTGCCTGTAAACGCGGCAGGGGGCAACACCACCGCCACCATATCGATTCGATCGATGCAGACAGCGCTCGTGCAAGCGCAGTGGCGACCTACCTGAGGAGCCATCGGCAGAAGAAGCTGCCACGGCTACAGAGTTACTGTGGTAATGGTATAAGAATAGCATAGGGCTGACCGACACGATACAGCTACCTACCGACCTATATAAACGCGCCATCGTGTCGCCAACGAAAAACTGTCAATACAACACATTAGCAGTTTCTTTGCCGATACTAAAAATTCCAACAAAAATTGTACGCTATCAAGCCAACAAATTGAACAAACACAAATCAACACAAAAATGGACAAGCTTCGTGAAGTGAGTACAGAAAAGCGCAGCCCAACCGCCAGAGGCGAAAAAATAGGGGTATGAGCAACGAGGATCTAACCATATGCCCCCATAGAAAATCAACTCTCTCAAACTCGAGACCGAATCAGCTCAGGAAAAGGCCGATGAGGCCAACGAAAGAGTCAAGACCCTTGAGCAAGAGAATCTCCAGAAGGATCAAGAAATCGCTTCTTTAACTCACAAAAACACGTTGTTAGAGCAGGAAGTTGAAGAACTCGAAGCCAAATTAAATGAAGCGAAGGGTGCTGCTGAAGAAGGTGCCGCTCATGGTACCCAGAACGAGTCGCTCACAAAGAAGATTTCATTATTAGAAGACGAGTTAGAGGCTTCTGATAAGAATTTAAGAGAAACCACTGAGAAGTTGCGCCAAACCGACGTCAAAGCGGAACATTTCGAACGCAAGGTGACTTCTCTTGAACAAGAAAGAGACGACTGGGAGAAGAAGTTTGAAGACCTATCCGAGAAATACTCTGCTTCCAAGGCTGAATTGGATGAGATCACTCAACAGCTGGAGAGCATCTAACTTTATAGAGCTACTGGGTTGCAAATAAAAGAAGAGGATATTATTATCGACGACATACAAGCAGATTTGCAATCTCTACTTCCACTTCTAACTCCAACTCCGTCTCCGTGTCTGTCTCATACAAAATCATCTCCTTCAACTAGTTTTCAAACACCACCCTCAAAATCCTCCACAAGTAGTCGCTATTTTTATTTTTCCCTGATGTCTCTCTATCTTTTTCTCGCGTTGAATGTGGTTATAATTGTTTTAGCATAAATAAAGGGTGACTCTGTGCCTTTTGGGTGCTGGCTCCGGCGGTCGGGCTCTGTCCGGACCCGTTGCTCCGCTTTGCGGACAATTGAATATGCAGAGTGCGTCAGAATTAGGAACATCGTGATTTAATCAAGTGCCATCATTATAGAAGCAGCAGACAATGTCGTATTGAGAAGCGAGGCCAGAGGAGTCACAGATGCAATTGTAGTAATGTAAACCGGTCAAAGTGAGCAGCATCACCCTGTTCTTGGCTAACGGGTCTCAGGATGTACACGAAATCTTGAGTCGAAAAAAGGCTCTTAAACCAGCGAAATATTATATTCCCCCGTCACTGAAACGAGCGAAGCGAGCTACAGGTCTGAGCAAAGCCCAGCCACCAGAGGCGTAATCAGTGATCTCATGCACCACAAACACTCAGGGTCCACTCTTATCGCTGGTACCTGCACAGCAATCTTGCATCTAGCATCGACGCCTAATGAGGCTGAACAGAAAATATATAAGTCGGCCTAACCGCCTTTACAAAGTTGATGGTCCATTGTTTCTTAACACAACTCAGAAATGACATCGAAACTTGTTACTCACTTTGTTGGCAAAGAAATTGAGCATGCATTTGGCGCTGAAGACCCTTATTATTTGCTAGTATGTAGTGTTTCTCATTTAGCTTGTTCGGAGCTTGTCCCGATTTCTAACTCATTCGTCTTTATATTTAGGTTGAGGAAACGGATGCCAACGGCAAAGTAACTACAAAGAAAATCAAAAAGGAAATTCCTCAGGGACTGTCAAAGAATGATGCGAATATTCTAAAAGCAACTAAGCGCAGAGCTTATTACCTTGAATTGGTGTTCAACCTCTGTGGATTTAATTGTGGCTTTACTATATTAATCGGACTGGTTCCATTTATAGGCTGGGCAATAAATCTTTACCTTGGTCTTCAGACGATTAATAAGTGTGAGAAAATTGATGGTGGATTGCCCAGTTGGGAACGCTCAAAGATGATGGCAAACCTCATTGCCGACGCTGGACTGGGTTTCGTGCCAGTAGCGGGAGATATTTGTGCTGCTGTTTATAAATCCAACACTCGAAACGCTGCTATTTTAGAAAAGATTTTAAAGAAACGAGGATTGGAGAACTGGGAAAAGGCTGGACATGCGCCCGCCGGTTCTCAAGAGAAACATCACTGGTTTGGTGGTGGCAAGCCAAGCAAGGACGCCTTTGTAACTTCTCCTAATGCGATTGGAACTGTTCCAGGAACAGCAGCCGCAATTGCTGCTGGTACCAGTGCTGATGCTCCTAAAGGTCAGGAACAGGGCCATTACTGGCTGGGAAAAGGAGAAAAACACAGCCATACAGCCCCTATCACTGCTATCGCTACTGATGTTGGCGTTCCAGCTCATGATGGAGTTGCTTCTCCTCCTGCGCTTCCGTCAAACCATCTATCTCCCCACCCATCCACCCCTCCTACTCATAGTTAGGCGGGGAATGCGAATGAAATCGCTACTTCCGAGGAACGATTATCCATTATGTAATATTTAGTGATTGATAAATATAATGACACTACTATCTGCCGACTGGGCTCATTTCGCGAGATGCTCGGGTACAGCCGAGCGAGGCAGTCACGTGCATTTGCTTTGTTACTGTGGCAGACATTTAATTTGCAAATGAAAGTCTATGTACTTTGCTCGACAGTCAGCCATAATAGAGTAAATAATGAATATAAGTGTGAGCGGGATCGGATCAGCAAGATCGGCTGTTCGTGTGAGAGTGTTGCCAATTAAACAACTTATCAGTAGACCTAATTTGAGTCCGCTCGCAAGAACATCTGGAATTGTAGCAGCGGAAGCATATATTCATACTGTTAAAAGGATAGATGGGAACCACGGGTTATATAGAAGAAGCCTCAAGGTTGGAATTTCTGGATCACCATTACGGCGGGTACCGGTTTGCTTTCCTACGATATTGGGTAATCAATATAGAAGAAGTTTTACTAGCTACGGCAACCCCGGGAGGAATAATGGAGTCTTATCATCAATTTGGAACGTGGTACCGGCTCCAGTTAAGGCATTTACTTTAGTAGCAGGAACAGCAGGGGTGTTCTTTTTTATTTCTGTCCCTTTGATAATCATATGTGGACCTCCGTTGGCGTTAGGATTTTGGCTATATACTCGGCGCATGAGGCGGATAGCTAATGAATTATATCATCAGAGATGGAATAATCTCGGTAGCTATCACTTGGCATTTCAAGACGTAGCTGATGAGGCTAACAAAGATTCCTTTAAACAGACAGATGATCTCTTTTCAATGCTTTTGAACAACTCCAGAGGGAGAACAGGAGATGCAGAAAGAATTGCTCAAGATCGGATTCTGAATGCCATTGAAGCTAACGAACACGGCATTGCCGACCTCCTTTCAATCGGTACTAAGACTGATCTTGATAATCTAGCACTTACAGGGCTGGAAGGGATCCAGCAGGACTTTCGTGCGTCGTCCCAAGGCCTTCAACAAAAGATGGAGATTCGAACGTTAGGACTCATTGATAGGTCTCGAGGGTCTGGCCTTCGTGTAGCTAATGTCACGCTTGTCATTCAGAACGAAGGTACTAAAAATAATAAGAAAATGAGAGTCGAGGTTGAGATTCCTAATGCATATGGAACAACGTCACATCGCTTTGTTCTAGAAGGCGATTCCCCTGCCAGTAGAACATCGTCATTTACAGAGAAATTGAATCTTGATGATACAGTCATTGAAATCGATCCGAAGCATTATCGCCGAACTAAATAGATACTATATTTTACAACTAATAACATCTATTTCGAAGTAGTGCAGGGCTCTGCTGTGACCCATTTTCCTTAGTTGCAGCAAATCTATATATTTTCGAAAAGCTATGAAGCGAGCTACAGGTTTGGGCTGAGCCCAGCTGCTGGAGGCATAGAACCCCCCCC
>JAJMAW010000060.1:0-24633 GCA_030565085.1 Sugiyamaella pinicola | reverse complement strand
AACGATATTTTCGTGTAAAACAGTCGCCGGCCATGTCTTCCGATCCGTGGGATGATGATTGGGTGCCAACATCCGTATCCGTAAGTGAAACGAACAACCGACCTGACACCTGCACTTACCAGCAACGATATTAGCGGAGTCCAACCCTGGTTAACTCTGGCGGCGCTGCTCCGTCCAGACCGATTGTTCTGGCTACGCGAGTTGCTCGGTGTTAGGTGTTGGAATGCCAGCAACAGAGTGCCTCCGTCTGTGGATGGGCCCTCACTAACGTTCTCAGACGTCGAACCAGTCCACTAATACCAACAACATTTTGCCGGACAATATTTTACCGGAGATAGGAAGGTCCCAGAAGTTTGAGATTGAAGATACAACATCTACACATACCTCTTATAAACCGCAGTTACGGCTGTTGAAGCGAGATACGTCCACGTCGCCCATACCGAAGAACGGATCCACGAATAATTCGGTAACGTCTTCGCCGTCTCCGTCTTCATCGTCGAAACCAGTGGACCTCGAACAGCAGTTCCAGATCAAGCAACAAAACTACCTGAAAGCTCGAGAAAAGATATTTGGAACCCCGACTCCGGAACCGGAGCCTGAACAGCCGCGACCCAAGCGACTGCAGCAGCCTCCCAGGCAACGCTAGCCTCTACAATCTATTGATCTATGAAATAAGCAATGACTGTGTCCTCTCACTATGCCTCCGGGGGGCTGGGCGGAGCTCAGCCCCGTAGCTCAAGCTTCACTCTGGAGATAGCTGACCACGTCACGTGTCACGGCGAAATTAATCTGGTATAGCTTTCTAACCAGATAGACGCTTCTTGAAATAAAAAAGCCGACATTCGTAAATAACTGATATATATAATCAGATTAATGTATCTATGAGGGTTTTACAGCTAATAAAAGCGAACTTCATGCTCTGGTGGACCCAATGAACTACACTATAACAGCCACTTTTTGATCTTTCATTCGATTGCACGGCTGCACAGGTCTCTCTCTCTCCATTGACATGGACATGCATCGCACACCCAACGGTTTTTGTTGATTGTCGATCATCTCAGGGGTCGACAGCACAGTTGAGTATAGAAGCAGCAAATTAGCAATACAAAGATATACGACGACAGAGCACTACTTCACTGACGGCTGATAAGCCATTGAATTAGTTAGATACTGTTGGGTGAAGAAGATGGAGTCATGGAGGACATAGTCCCGTTGGCGTTCAGTCCCAACAGAGATGGGAGAAGCTGTTTCGCGAGCGGCTGGCTGGTGGTGGTGTAGGGCAGTGGCAACAAACCATAGCGAGCAGAACCGATCTGGGCAGAGCCCGGCCGCCGGAGGCAGAATTCCTCTCCCTATAGATCCTGTCGAACGGCCGGTCCCCAAACTCCAGTCGTCTGTTATCCGTTGAGTGTTGACATGAAAATTGTTGAATACGCAGGGCTGCAGGGCTGCAGGGCTGCAGGGCTCGGCTGGCTAGGGCAGGGGCTTCAAGAGACAGGTACGGCATTATTCTCCCAACACACTGTGAAACAGCCCAACAGTAATGAAAAAAAAACGGGCTGAGTTTGTTGGTGAATCGCCGTTGGTCGGGTTGAGTAGGGGCCAAAAATGCAGCACCGCCGGCCAACACATTGGACGGGTCATTCTATTAACGCGGAAACAAAAAAAGCCTAAACGCACACTCACAAATGTTGTGAGAACGATTTGCAGACTCGAATCGTACAATCTACCACTACCATACAGCCGGATTTTGTAGCTGGATATAATAGACGGGTCGTTTTTATAGCGATATTTCATTAGATTATTTTCTACTCAGTTGCTATTGCATATCATAGACTGGGAGAGGATTACGTGCATTAAAAGCTGCATTTATTGAGTGGCACGAATAAAAAAGATATATCTTTCTCAGTAACAGATCTTGATACTTTTGTTATCTATTTCTTTCCTCTCTTATTTCATCTTTCACTATCAATTTGTTTATAATTTGAATAAGTTGTGAACACTTTGTGAATACTTTTGGGTTTGAATCATAGATAAGACAGTAGTACAGGTTATCGATATTGGTATCATTTACAATCTCAACACTATTCATTTCCAGAGAAAGGATATCTTTAGAGAGAATTTCAAGAGATCACACATCTCATTATCTCATCAATCTGAAGAATAGGATCAATTTGTGAAATTGTTTTTTTTTTCTGTTTTTGTTTACAGATTGAATTGAGCTGGCGATATTTTTAGGATTGATATTTTATTAGTACGTAAGTTACAGAGGGAGATAAGGGAGAACGGACTATGAAAGAAAAGAAACAAAGGCAAAGATAAGAAAGATAATCAGGTATAACATTTATGTTGTGCCTCATTTGCGAACCACACATACTAACTGCACCTCTTCAGAACATGACACAATTACAAACTCATAACTACGACCACAAGTCGCTTCCGCCGCATTTCTTAGGCCTGAATTCGTTGGAAGTTGCTGAAAAATCGAAGGTCAGGGAATTTGTTCAGGAGCATGGAGGACACACAGTAATCACATCAGTAAGTAGTAGTAGTATACCACCGTACCACCAGACCCCCCGCGCACAGCCGCGCATTACCCCTGAATTTCGCTGAGCGATTCCCTTCTAACCACGATCACGTCTAGGTACTTATCGCGAATAACGGCATTGCTGCTGTCAAGGAGATTCGTTCGGTGCGTAAATGGGCTTACGAGACGTTTGGCGATGAGCGAGCCATTTCGTTCACTGTGATGGCAACGCCCGAGGATTTGGAGGCCAATGCCGAGTACATTCGTATGGCCGACCAGTATGTTGAGGTTCCTGGAGGAACGAATAATAATAATTACGCGAATGTCGAATTGATCGTCGATATCGCCGAGCGCACAAATGTGCAAGCCGTATGGGCTGGCTGGGGCCATGCATCTGAAAATCCACATTTACCAGAATCATTGGCTGCTTCATCAAAGAAGATTGTTTTTATTGGACCTCCTGGTTCTGCTATGAGATCGTTGGGTGATAAAATCAGCTCCACTATTGTTGCTCAGCATGCTAAAGTTCCTTGTATTCCCTGGTCTGGTACTGGCGTGGATCAAGTAACGGTAGATAAAGATTCCGGCCTTGTTTCTGTTCCCGAAGACGTTTATATTAAAGGATGCTGCACATCGGCTGAAGACGGCTTGGAGAAAGCCAAGAAAATTGGATTCCCAGTTATGATCAAGGCATCTGAAGGTGGTGGCGGTAAAGGTATTCGTAAGGTGGACAGCGATGAGAACTTCCTCTCGTTGTATCAACAGGTTGAGGCAGAGATCCCCGGTTCTCCTGTTTTCATCATGCAACTTGCAGGCAATGCTAGACATCTGGAAGTTCAGTTATTGGCTGATCAGTATGGCAATAACATCTCTTTATTTGGACGTGACTGTTCAGTTCAGAGACGTCATCAGAAGATCATTGAAGAAGCGCCAGTTACTATTGCCAGACCCGAAACATTTACTGCCATGGAAAAGGCTGCTGTTCGTTTGGGTCAATTAGTGGGCTATGTCTCTGCTGGTACCGTTGAATATCTCTATTCTCACGAGGACGATAAATTCTATTTCTTAGAACTCAATCCAAGATTACAAGTTGAACACCCAACCACTGAGATGGCCACTGGCGTCAACTTACCAGCAGCTCAGTTACAGATTGCCATGGGTCTTCCATTGCACAATATTCGAGATATCCGTTTGTTCTACGGAGTTGATCCTAAAACCCAGACCCCTATTGATTTTGATTTCTCCACCGAGCTCAGTAAGAAGTCACAAAGGCGACCAGTACCCAAGGGTCATACTACTGCCTGTAGAATCACCTCTGAAGACCCTGGTGAAGGCTTCAAACCTTCTAGTGGTATGATGCATGAACTCAATTTCCGTTCCTCTTCAAATGTTTGGGGTTACTTCTCTGTCGGTAACCAAGGTGGTATCCACTCGTTCTCTGATTCGCAGTTTGGCCATATTTTTGCATTTGGCGAGAACAGACAGGCATCCCGTCAACATATGGTTGTTGCATTGAAAGAATTGAGTATTCGTGGTGATTTCCGAACCACTGTCGAGTACTTGATTAAATTATTGGAGACTCCTGACTTTGAAGACAATACTATCACCACTGGCTGGCTGGACGAATTGATTTCGAAGAAACTTACTGCGGAGAGACCCGATTCTTATTTGGCCGTCATCTGTGGTGCCGTCACCAAGGCCCATTTACAATGTGAACAGATTATTAAAGATTACAAGACATCTCTTGAAAAGGGACAAGCTCCTTCAAAAGAAACTCTTAAATCATTGTTTGCTATTGATTTTATTTATGAAGGAGAGAGATATAAGTTCACTGCCACCAGGTCTTCTCAGGATTCCTATACCCTATTTATTAACGGGTCTCGTGTTGATGTTGGAGTTCGTTCATTATCTGATGGTGGATTACTCATTTCAATCGGGGGTAAATCTCATTCAGTTTATTGGAAGGAAGAGGTCGGTGCCACTAGATTGTCTGTCGACGCAAAGACCTGTCTTCTAGAAATTGAAAATGATCCTACTCAGTTAAGGACCCCTTCTCCTGGTAAGCTTGTTCGTTTCCTTGTTGAGAGCGGCGAACGGGTCAAAGCAGGTCAACCTTATGCTGAAGTTGAAGTCATGAAAATGTATATGCCGCTAGTTGCTGCTGAAGATGGTATTGTCCAGCTGATTAAGCAACCCGGATCGACTTTGGAAGCTGGTGATATTCTCGGTATTCTAGCTCTTGACGATCCTAGTAAGGTTAAACACGCCAAGCCTTTTGAGGGCCAATTGCCGGAGTATGGCCCTAGTACTCTTATAGGTAACAAATGTTTCCAGAGGTTTCATGTGTTGTTGCAAGTTTTGGAGAATATTCTGGCTGGATTCGACAATCAAGTCGTTATGAACAGTACTCTAAAAGAATTAATCGAGGTTTTGAGAAGTCCCGAGTTGCCATATGGTGAATGGACCCAACAGTCTTCTGCTTTACACAGTAGATTACCGTCTAAACTTGATGCTACTTTATCTGCAATTGTTGAAAGAGCCAAGCAACGTAAATCGGAATTCCCTGCCAAACAGCTTATTAAAGCTATTGAGAAGGCAACTCCTGAAAAGCCCAGTGAAGCTGGTATCTTCCAATCGGTAGCCGAACCTTTAGTTAAAATCTGCCATAGATACGCTGAAGGTCTTGTAGCACACGAATTCCAAGTAATTGCCTACCTACTCCATCAGTACATTGACGTTGAAAGTCTCTTTTCCGGTTCTCATTCTCGTGAGGAAGATGTAATTTTGCGTCTTCGAGATGAAAATAAAGATGATCTTCGTAAGGTTGTTATGAAGATCTGGTCCCACAGCAGAGTTGGTGCTAAGAACAATCTTATTTTGGCCATCTTGTCTGAATACCAACCATCCAAGGTTGATAGCTCTTTGATTGCCTTACACATTAGACCTGCCTTAAAGAAGTTAGTGGAACTTGAAAGCAGAGCCACTGCGAAGGTTGTTCTCAAGGGTCGTGAGATCCTCATTCAATGTGCATTGCCATCTCTTAAAGAGAGATCTGATCAGCTTGAACACATTCTGAGATCATCTGTTGTTGAATCAAGTTACGGCGAGGTTGGATTGGAGAGACGTACTCCTAGTTATGATGTTCTGAGAGAAGTCGTAGACTCTAGATACACGGTCTTTGATGTGTTGATTCAATTTTTCACTCACCCGGATCCGTATATCGTATTGGCAGCTCTTGAATTATATGTTAGGCGTGCCTCCAGAGCTTATGTCATTCCTGATTTAACTTATCATATGGATTCAAGCTCTCCGGCAATTTGTTACAAATTCAGATTGCCCAATTTGAACAATGCTGCTTATAATGCTCTTTCCAGTGCTACCTCTAGCAATGTCTCTTCGCCCGATGGATCTTCCTCCCCGGTCAGAACTCATTTCTCTAGAGCCATTTCAATCTCTGACTTGTCTTTTATGATCGGCAAGAATGATAGTTCTCCTCTTAGAACTGGTGTTGTTGCACCAGCTGCATCTATTGACGATATCGACGAAGCTCTTAACAGAGCCCTTGAATTATTCCCCAGAGCAAATGGAGGCCTTGAAATCAAGGTTAATGGTGGGTCTTTGGCTCAACAGAGAGTTCCCGCTGCCGCTGCTTCCGCGAATAGTAATAATAATGGTCACAAGCAATTGACCAATATCTGTAGCGTTGTTGTGAGTGATTCGGATCCAGATGCTAGCGACGATGAAATTCTCGATAAAATTGCTGATGTTATTGAAGATAACAAGGACGATCTTATTGCTTGTTCTATCCGCCGTCTTACCTTTCTTGTTGGTGGTGATGTTGGTGTATACCCCAAGTACTTTACTTTCCGTGGCCCAGATTACCAGGAAGACAAAACCATTCGTCACATTGAACCTGCACTTGCATTCCAGTTGGAGTTAGGAAGATTATCAAACTTTGAGATCAAACCCGTTTTCACTGACAATAGAAATATTCATATTTACGAGGCTGTTGCAAAGAATGCTTCTTCTGATAAAAGATTCTTCACCAGAGGTATTGTCACTCCTGGTCGTATTAGAGATGATATCTCCACTCCTTCATACCTTATTTCCGAAGCTAACCGGCTCATGACTGATATTTTGGATGCTCTTGAGATTGTTGAAACTTCTAACACCGATCTTAATCACATCTTTATTAACTTCACAGCTGTTTTCACCTTGGATCCAAAGCAGGTTGAGGATGCTTTTGGTGGTTTCTTGGAAAGATTTGGTCGTCGTTTGTGGCGACTTCGTGTAACTGGTGCTGAGATTCGTATCATGATTTCTGATCCTACTTCTGGTGCTACTTTCCCACTCCGTGCTATGATTAACAACGTATCTGGTTATGTTGTTAAGACCGATATGTATGCTGAAGTTAAGAATAACAAAGGTGATTGGGTTTACAAGTCGCTTGCTTCTACTCCTGGTAGTATGCATTCAAGACCTGTAAACACTCCTTATCCTACGAAGGAATGGCTGCAACCCAAGAGATATAAGGCTCACCTTATGGGTACTACTTATTGTTACGATTTTCCCGAGTTATTCCGCCAGGCCATCATTTCCCAGTGGAAGATGATTCCTGGTGCCAAGGTCCCCGAGGATGTGTTCTCTTACTCTGAACTTATCGTTGACGAAACTGAACAGTTATCTGAAATCACCCGTGAGCCAGGTGCTAATAACGTTGGTATGGTTGCATGGAAATGTTTTGCGAAGACTGTTGAATATCCCGCGGGTAGAAAGTTTGTTATTATCGCTAACGATATTACATTCAAGATCGGTTCGTTTGGTCCTCAAGAAGATAACTTCTTCCATAAGGTTACCGAACTGGCACGTGTTGAAGGCATTCCAAGAATCTACCTTTCTGCCAATTCTGGCGCTCGTATTGGTGTTGCTGAAGAATTAATTCCATTATTCTCGGTTGCTTGGAATGAACCTGAAAATCCTTCCAAGGGTTTCCGTTACTTATATTTGACCGCTGAGCATTTTGAGCAACTTAACAAGTCTACCAAAAAAAGTGTTAACTGTGAACGTATTGTTGAAGACGGTGAAGTCAGATATAAGATTGACTATATTATTGGTGCTGAAGATGGCTTGGGTGTCGAATGTCTCAAGGGATCTGGTCTTATTGCTGGTGCAACTTCTAGAGCTTACAAGGATATCTTCACAATCACTTTAGTTACCTGTCGATCGGTTGGAATTGGTGCCTATCTCGTCCGTTTAGGCCAGAGAGCTATTCAAATTGAAGGACAGCCCATTATTCTTACCGGCGCGCCTGCTATCAACAAGCTTTTGGGCCGTGAAGTTTATAGTTCCAATTTACAATTGGGTGGCACCCAAATCATGTATCGCAATGGCGTCTCTCACTTGACTGCTAATGACGATCTTGCTGGTGTTGAGAAGATTATGAATTGGATGTCCTATGTCCCTGCTCAGAGAAACATGCCTGTCCCTATTCTCTCACTTGGTGATAGTTGGGATCGTGATGTTGAGTTTGTTCCTTCCAAGTCTGAACCTTATGATGTTCGTTGGCTCATTGCTGGTCGTGAGAACGGCGCTAATTTCGAGGCTGGTCTTTTCGATAAGGGCTCTTTCCAAGAGACTCTTAGCGGTTGGGCCAAGGGTGTCGTCGTTGGTAGAGCGCGTCTCGGCGGTATTCCCATGGGCGTTATCGCCGTTGAAACCAGAGCTGTTGAAAATATGATTCCTGCTGATCCTGCCAATCCCGACTCTACGGAGGTGATGATTCAAGAAGCAGGCCAAGTCTGGTATCCTAACTCTGCCTTCAAAACTGCCCAAGCGATCAACGATTTTAACCATGGTGAACAACTTCCATTAATGATTCTTGCCAATTGGAGAGGTTTCTCTGGTGGTCAACGTGACATGTACAATGAAGTTTTGAAGTACGGTTCTTACATTGTTGATGCGCTTGTTGATTTCAAGCAACCTATTATGACTTATATCCCTCCAACTGGTGAACTTCGTGGTGGTTCTTGGGTTGTTGTTGATCCTACTATTAATAGTGATATGATGGAGATGTATGCCGATGCAGAGTCCCGTGCTGGCGTTTTAGAACCCGAGGGTATGGTTGGCCTTAAATTCCGTCGCGACAAACTTCTTGCTACTATGAAGCGTCTTGATGCTAAGTATGCCGAGCTTTGTCGTGAGGTGGAACGTAAGGATCTCACTGCTGCTGAGAGCAGTAATATCAAGGTCAAATTGGTTGAACGTGAGAAGCTGCTGTTGCCTATTTATCAACAGATCAGTGTTCAATTTGCTGACTTGCACGATCGTGCCGGTCGTATGGAGGCTAAGGGAACCATCCGAAAGATACTAGAATGGCAGAACTCGAGAAGATTCTTTTTCTGGCGTGTTCGTCGTCGTGTTGATGAAGAGTATCTTATCTCTCGCATTGCAAAGGCTCTACCGAAGTCGAACAGATTGGAGCAGCTGGCTAGATTGAAGTCCTTGTATACAGGTCATGTTGAGAATCCAGAAAGCGACCGAGAGGTTGCGGAATGGTTAGAAGCTAATGCTCACAAGTTGACAGGTGCTATTAACCAGCTTGCTGCCGACTCAGCTGTCCAGCACGTTATCTCTACCCTGCGATCATCAAGCGGGGAAACTGCTGTTATTGCAATGACTGAAGCCCTCAAAACTCTTTCTGCATCAGACCGTGAAGCAGTTTTAAAATCTCTTCAACATTGATTGAAGTCTAGAAACAGTAATATATTAATATCTTTTATAAATTTTTATTTTGCTTACTTACGAATTTAATATACTTTTACCTAGTTGTTTCAGCCTATGGTTCTGCTATGAATACTTCATATCCCTCCTGCTATTTGTCGGAATGTATTTTGCAAGATGAGGGCTAGTATCTGGGCCAACTAAGTAAATATATATCTTTAGTATAACGTTCGTTAGATTCATATCTCATTACATAATAAACAATAGAAAAAGCTTTATAAAATTGGCAGAAAGTTCCCAATAATCATCATGGGAATGTCAAAAACGTCTCTCTTTACGGTCCAAGTACAAGCGGTTGGTACTTTATCACCATTGGGCTTAAGAAGGGTACATTCAGTCATAGACACACCTCTGGAGTCACCAAAGGCTAGTTTACTAAAAACATCAAAATAGTCAGTGACAGATTTGTCATCCATTAATTCAACAATAAAAGTTGTGTTGGAGACGAGTCTTTCTGGAGACCAGCCAGTTAATATACAAAATTCTTTGCCTACTGCAGCGATCTGGCCAGTTCGTCTCCAAATAATAGTAGGGGTGCCGGATGAGGCGATAATCTTTTCAAATTCCATAAGAGTTCGTTGGAAACACTGCTCCATAAAAATAAGATCTTGTTCTTTGAGAAGTTTGGTGGTTGCTATAAAACTAGGGCGATAAGCAGCCATTGCCCTTGCCATATGCATAAGGTGTCGCTTATCAAATCTTGACCGCAAATAAGCAATTAAAGCATGGAATCCTTGCGTGTAAGAGAATGGACTTCTGACATATTGATATACTTCTTCGGGAGAATTAAATCTATGAGGCATAACTTCATTTGACAACGGGTGGGGAGGCGGTACTGGCTGTGGGAACGGCCGTAGTTGTGTATGTCGAGACAATAGACTGGTATCTTCCAACGGTTCAAAATCTGATATTTTTAATTCTGGAAAGTATGCTCCTTGAAGCGAAATATCCGATTCAGGAGTACTAGTGGCAGTCTTACTGCTGACATTTCCAGTCAACTGATGGTGTTGGGGTGATTCTAAATTTGTTCGAAGAATATTACTGAGAATTGAGTACTCAAGATTAGTTGCTCGCGAACCGAACGAATATTGTGACATATCATTATGAATGAAATTATCTTCACCAAGATTAGATGGCATAGCTGGGGGGAACGATGAAATATTTGCGTTCCGACCTGGAATAGATGAAGAGATAGAATCAGAAAGGGGTGCAGTAGCCGAATCAATGGCTGGAGTAGTACTATCATTCGGCTCATCTGCAGGAATGGGCTGGGATACAACTGATAAGGGCCGGTGGTCAGGGCCATTACTAATATTGCCATTGATGATAAGATTATCAGGCGGTGTTAAAGGAAGAGAATTGGATAGAAGGCTGCTAGGATTGGTAGTATGATTGAATTGGCTTTGAAGAGTTGGAAGTAACAAACTATTTGGATTCGAAGTATCAGCCACGATCATATCCGGGTCATCCCCAGCAAGATATTTTGCTCTTTTTCTATTTCCATCTCTACAACTATCTTGAAGTCCTTTTTTCACACATCTCTTGCAGGGCCGACCTGAATCACAGGTAACATGAGCCTTTTGGCAATGAATGCACGCACGAGATGTTTTATGTCTCTTTTCCTTACGAACAGCAGCCGAAGAAGGAAATATGGTAGGAGTGGATGAGCTTGAAGGTGGCGTTTCAGATGAATCGTCTAGCGATGACGATGGTAGCTGCGATTCTGACTGTGTCTCTGACTTTATAAGAGACCGCAGGTTCGTAGATATAGGAGATGTCGGTCTGCTCTGAATCGGAGATCCTCTATGCGAATACTGTGAGTAGAGAACCGATGCTGATTCCGCCCTACCAGTAGTAGGTCTAGATAGAGATCCAGCAACATCTGGATTACTATCAGATGTGTTCCCAGATCGAATATCGTATCCACCATTGTCTTCGTTGGTCGACCGCCTAGTCGGCGGTGATCCTCTGGTTAATGTTTGCATCAGATCCTACTATTTGAAAATGAACGAATCGCAAAATATTAATTTTCACAAGCCCACTAGTTTTTCTTGTTGAATACCATGAATTTAGTAGTAGCCTATTGCCAGTCTGGCGAAACAATTTAAATTATTGGAGATTTGCCGTAATATCATCTACAAAACTGCAAAACCGCTGGCATACGAGTGCAAGATATATTGTAGAAATAGCAGTAGTATGTGGCCACGGGCGGGGAAGGTGGGGATTAAGAGTAATTATTGACCTTACCAAATTCTTCGTTCTCACAGAACTACCTTGCTATCACCAAAACAACTATAGATCTTTAGCGTTTACTGATTACTCCGTTAAAATTAAGAATATTCCAAAAACTAACAACCAATGTAAATATATTGCTTATAAAACCAATTTTGACTTGAAGCTGTACCTCATTTTAGGTGATCCACTTCGTACTTCAACGTTGTACCGGTGCATAAAAAGGTTATTTTGTATGAGACGTGTGCTTAGTCCGGGTAATAGATAGGAATTACAACGCTCGGATCACCACAACCCCCAATCTCCGGATAAATTACCCCCACCTCTCACCAGCTCTGGTTCAGCCTCTGGCGGCTGGGCTCTGCCCAGACCCGTTTGCTCACTGCTTCGTGCTTCATATAGTATGAATAAATAAATAATATTGACTGCTAGCCTTTAGTACCGGACGCTGAGTATATTGAGTCAATGCTCTCCTTTGGCTGTTTCTTGCCCGTAAACAGTGGAGTCGCAAGACTACTAGTCAATGCCAACCCGCCAAGTACAAGTAAGATCTTGCCAGGTGCACTTCCTGGCTTGCCAGGGGTAGTGGAGGAGAAAGCGGTGGTGAAACTGGTAGTGGTGTTACCATTGATGATACTAGAAGCGGGCTTCTTTCTGCTTGGCGTGGATAGTCGGGTGGGCGGAATAGTCGAGTAAGAGTGACGAATAATCCATGTAGTAGCCCTATGAGCCAAAGAAGTGACTCTCATTTCGATTGATTCGTCGGGCCCTGGAATAGATGCAATCTGCTCACGATTTTATTGTAGTAGTAGAAGAAAAGAAGCAGCGAATTTAGAATTTAGAATTATATACTGCACAATGCTACAGCCGTTCGAAGATCGATCGGCAGAAGATAAACACAACACTGCACGTTATAACTAATTAGCTATCCTTGATATAAAACTAATCTCTTAAGGCTGATACTCCTGTAAAGCGTCGTCATTATATCTGAAGAATCGTCCATTGAGATCTTTAGATGCAGGCTTGGATACAAGATTAGCAATGACAGTGCCAGGAACGTTAGGCGACAATAACGATCCAGAAGCCTTGAGGTCTCTGAACTTTTTATGATTTTCCTCGAGCATAATTTTTCCATCTAGAAGAGAACGTTAGCCCACCAGTGGTCTCATACCTGTGTGTGGTCCAAGCCCTCCGCGAAGATGAGCTACGGGTCTGGACAGAGCCCAGGCTCTAGGGGCATAGCCTCTTCAGATACTAACGCTGTTCACGGATATTAACCTGCATCTGGGTGTCGACCACACCAGGAGCAATGGAGATGCTGAAAATACCTGGCTCTTCAACAGCAAGAGTTGCAGCTATGTGATTCAACGACGCTTTGGAACTGCCATAAGCACCCCAGGTCCCATAATAGCCAGTCGCGGCTCCAGACGATACGAATACCGCTCTACCGCCGTCGCGGAGATGGGGAATCGAATGCTTGACTAAGGATACAATTGAAAATATATTCACGTCGTATAGACGTTTCCAGTCATCCAGTGATGCATCCACTAGTTTAGCCACAGGCTCTAAAACACCGGCGTTCAACACAATTCCGTCTAAACGGCCATATTTCGTTACTGCGAGATCGACTGCGCTTTTGTTGACAGAATCCACGGTGGTGTCGCCAACGATGAAACTACGAACGAGTTGGTCAGTTGTGCCTCCGGCGGCTGGGCTCGCTCAGGTCCGGTTGGTGGTTACTTACTGAAAGTTCGCATTCTCCGACGAAAGCTGCTCAAGAGGCTCTTTTGTACGGGAGATACCGATTACTACAGGATTTGCCGACGAGTTCAAAAGAGAATTGGCAATTGCACGTCCGATTCCGCGGGAGGTCCCAGTAACAATGTAAACAGGTGCTGGCATTGTTGGTCTGATTGATGATTCGAAAGAGGTGGCTCTATCCTATCTTTTGGAATTAAGCCGCAGCCGCCGTATGTAGAGCCGCAGCACGTGAACGAATCACAGCCGTATATTTTTTATTATATATCCGCGGCACCGGAGTTGAACGGGTTTCTCGAATGCAGGAAGTGCCGTTTGATCCGTTGAAAAATATGTAGCAGCTAATGCTGAGCCTAAACTTCCACCCCGCATTTGACCAGAAATGAATGTCTATATATCCGACTTATTAATCCGTTTACGGAGATAGGAGATATTGTATTCAGGAGTATAAGAGTTGGAACGGCTGTAGTGCAGGCGGATCAGCCGTATCTTTCTACATCTCGGATCGAATATTATTAGTACTGTAGAAACATGCTATGAATATGAACTATGAACTGCAAAATCCCCATGGAATATTTCAATGTATTGGTGCTTTCTATCTGCTTGTTGTTTGTTTAATTTTTTCACAAAAAATCGATTCTCGTGTTCTCGTATAATTGATTGATAGATCATTTCCCGTGGTTGCGGATATGAAAAGTACAGAAGAATATCCCCGTGCGTGCCTGTTAACGCCGGATCGAGTACCCGAAAAGTAATTAGTATGACAAATTTAGCCTGCAGGGCTATATGTATTGATCGGCCTTGCTCTGGCCGACCCAGCGAACGTTTTTTCGAATTCATCTTTATAATGCTCCGTTCATGTTATCGGATTTTGACTTAAAAGTATCGTGAGTCGGAGATAATTAAAGATTATAAAAGGGCGGTGGTTTCAGGATTTGTATTGTTTCGTTTAATCTGTCTAATATCTTGTTCAGTAGAGCAACAAAGCAACATAACAATAGACACTTCATCTCCGCAATAATACGTATATACTGGAGAGATACCTTTTTTGTTTCTTTACAAAAATTGACTTAAAAAATGGACCCATCTACTGCTGCCGTTAGTAATAATAGTGATAATAATATTGAAACATTGCCGCCCCTTAGTCCTGCTTCTACCACCTCTTCTGCTTTATCTCAACGAGTGTTGAATCTCAATATGGAAAAACAAATAGAAAACGATGGTTCACTATCACCATCACATGCTTCTTCACCAAAGCCATTAACCGATGATACTCCTGCAGATGGTAATAATACAGATGCTCAGCAGCGTCCTGTTATCCCCATAGATTCGACTGTCCCTAATAGCGACCCCAACTGCGTCTATTGGGATGGCGTAGATGACAAGGAGAATGTCCGTTCCATGTCTCTTGCTCGAAAATGGTTTATTTGCATTACTCTTACTTCTGCGGCTCTATGTTTAACGGCTCTTTCTTCGGCTTGGACATCCACTCTTGAGCCAATGTGTAAACATTTCAATTCTAGTGAAGAAATTGGCGATTTAGGTCTGACATTATACCTTGTTGGTCTCTCAGTTGGCCCTCTACTATCAGCTCCTTTGTCAGAATTTTATGGTCGTCAACCAGTCTATCTCGGTGGGTTACTGATTTTCTTGATTTTCCAATTTCCAACTGCTTTCCCTAATGTCATGGCCACTGCGCTAGTTGGCCGTTTCTTTACAGCATTAGGTGGAAGCGTTTTTATGTCGAATGTTCCAGGAACATTTTCTGATTTATTTGAAAAGCATCAGCTTTCGCTTCCAATGACTATTTTCACTCTGGGCCCTTTTATCGGCCCAGGAATCGGTCCCTTGATAGCTGGGTTTGTTACTCAGCAGGCGGGTTACAGATGGGTATTTTACGTGTTTATTATCTGGAGTTTTGCTCTTTTGGCTGTTATTGCTACTTGCATTCCTGAAACTTATCCTCCCGTCTTGCTTGTGAGAAAAGCGAAAAGACTGAGAAAAGAGACCGGAAACACGGCGATCTTTGCTCCTCTTGAAAAAACTGATAAATCTATTTTAGAATCGTTTAAAGATAACTGTTCTAGACCAGTGGTTCTTCTAGGGAGTGAGCTTGTACTTGTGATTCTCTGTGTATATACTGGCTTTTTACTCTCCATAATCTACCTATTCTTTGTTGCCTTCCCGCTTGTTTTCGATACAATTTATCATTTCAACGTACAAGATGTCGGTCTTTCATTTTTGGGTGTTACTGTTGGTATGGGTATTGCGTCAGCCACTTTTCCTTTTTGGAATCGTCTACACCAGAAAGAAGTGGCCAAGAACAATGGTGTCATGACTCCAGAAATGAGACTTCCCCAAATGTGTGTAGGAGCAGTTATATCGCCAATTGGTCTTTTCATGTTCGCATGGACTATTTACCCTAGCGTGCATTGGATAGCCCCTATTATTGCTAGTGGCATCTTTGGATTTGGATGTTATTTCACTTTCAACGGTATCTTAACTTACACTGTTGAAACGTACCGTAGGTATGCTGCCAGTGCTACTGCCGCAAATGTATTTGTCAGATGTATGATTGCAGGAAGTGCACCGTTGTTTGGAGTTCAGATGCTCAATGGAATGGACTTTCATTGGGGTATCTCCTTATTAGCATTTATTGCTTGTCTGTTATGTCCCTCTGCATTCATTTTTAGACGTTATGGCAAGACTCTTCGAATGAAGAGCAAGTATGCGATTAAAACATGAAACTTATAGAAGCTATAAAAAGATAACCCTGCATTTATTAATCTATTTATTTTCTGACTGGTCTTTTAACCCCTGACTATACCTATTTCAGAAACCCATACCCGCCGATATATAGTAGATTATCGTCTCAAACGTATAGCGTATCTTGCTCATACTGATCCCTGCAAAATGCAGAGAAAATTTACAAATTCTATGCAATGAAATCTATGAATTATTCATATATAGATCTTAATATATGCTTAATTCTGCCATGGCTCCAATAACTCTATTGATTTATGAACTCAAGGCCATTAAGACTGACCAGCCCGGTGCCAGTTCGCAGCGTTTAGCTAACTTGGCGAGAAATATCACTCAGCATACGAATACCGGACACGGGAAAAGGATAGAATGTAAGATGATGACCCTGTGCCTAAATCATCTGTTCTACAGCTAGACTGTGTATTTAATTTGTGAAGCTGATGATAACTTCTGAGCAAAGATTACGCGATAGATTATAACAATAAGCAGGGCCAAATCTAGCTCAAACCCGCTCATTATCTTCGCCATTTAGCACTGCTATTTCATGCTTTCCGTACATGTCAAATAAAAAGCTCCTCTCTATTGATAATGGTGGACCATGTTGGGACTCGTTGCTTCTCTGTTCAGAATACAAGTCACCGGAACAATGGCTTTCATTACACTTCTAATGATACACTTGTTTATTCGTCTTTGGCGTCTTACACGGATAGCCTGAGTACCTGATAACACAGTTATACTTTTGGTAGTGCAAGTATGTATGTCATTACAGTGAATATTTGCAATATTTAGCAATCTCCCCTATATGTATCATATCTTAATTATTCACTTTTCAGTGCAATAAATTTGCAAAATTTCTCATAGGCAGTTTATGTTATATGCAGGTACACTTATCAGTATGCAGGTTAGAGCCGTTCATATTTAATGTTTGTTCAGAGCTAAAAAATCAAGTTTCTGTATCGAGATTTTCTTCTAACCTGGACTGAGCCCAGTCACTGAACAGGAAAACTCAGCATATGATAAGCAAGTAACTATATAGAACCCTATAAAGAAAAAGAACGGAAGAATTACAAATTACAAATAATAATAATAAGGTCAACCAGCTACGCGAAGCATGCCTGAGCGTTTGCCTATTGCGTAGCCTGCAGAAAAACTTATGCCTGCTACCAAGGAGATGCTGGCAGCAGCGAGAGTAATTGTAGAGATATCCAAAGAGGCTACTTTAGGAGACGATGAGATGCTTTTGGAAGATGCAGAATTATTGTTGGAGTTTGATTTCTGAGTACGTCGCTTGGCGCGCTTTCGACTTTTAGACGAGCCAGCGGCTCCAGAGTTTGAGTCAAGTGATGAAACGGATGAGGTGGAAGTATCATCGAGTGGGTTTGAAGAAGATGCAGAGGGAGATTTCTTCATTTCTGATTCCGATATGATTCGAACAGAGCCCATCGACACACGGGATCCCATACGACGGACATGTGTAGTAGACTCAGTTGACGTGAGTGATGGCGAAGTCGGTTTATGTTTTACTTTGGGTCCAGTATTCGCGGATAGAAGTGTTGACAGCGACGTACCCAGGTCAATATCAGCCGCAATATGTTTGTCCATAGAGAAGTCATTGCTTTCGTTATCGTCGTTATCTTCATCGCCTTCATATTCACCATACTGAGATAAATAGCCAGTACTATCAGCAAGGAGTAAAGAGTCACCAGATTCTCCACCCAAATATTGTTCATCGTCCATAATACTTCCATTCACGTCGTAAATACGTCGTTTCCTTAGAGTAGTTGTAGATGTAGATGTAGACGGGTTATGGTCCAGATCTGGTCCAGGGCTGGGGCTGTATGCTGGCAGTAGGCCTAGACCAGAAGCCAAGTTGCTATTGTTATTATTCTCCTGAACATCTATCCATGAATCTATTACAAGCTGTTAGTAGCGATAGTAGACACCATGCCCCTGGTACAATACGTGCAACTCACCATCAATCCTACGTAAACGAGAATCCAGTCTTGCCAAATAAGACTGGCGAGCCATTTCGCGAGGGGACAAGTGCTGAGACTCTTGATATGACATTATTGACACTCTATGCTATCTGTCGCGTTGAACAAAAAAAATCTGTTAGAGTAAAGTTTATAATCGCAAGTTTAAGGGGCAAGCCAAATTTTTTGTTGAGTAGTTTTATTTCTATATCTGGGAGAGGGCTGCTTACGTACATAATGCATTAAGATAGAGTATAGTGACAGAGCGAGCGATAGTCAGCCATGTGATATCGTAGTGTCAATACCAGCCGCTGCAGTTATTCGGCTGGGCCGTAGGTACATCCGTGTTGTTTCCTCCCCAGCACCAGGGCTCTGCTCGGGACCTGTGGGGGTAGCTCTCGTCTGTCTACAGTCGAAGCAGTTCGTGAAGTGGTGCAATCTTTGCCCACTATACGGGAGCAGGGCTCGGTGGACAGACAGACGGCTAGGATCAGCAATCAGAGTACCTACGGCTCAGAAGAAGGTTATCAGCAAATGCAGGGGCATGCGAACTCGTTCGCGATCACAAAGGTCTAGGGCGCATTATTAATTAAATAGAATAATATAAAACATACAACACAAGAAAACAGTAAATTGAGATGACGACGAGCATGATATTTTTTTCTTTTTTTATTAAGTGGTGGTCATAGAGTCGCTGATATCGGTCATGTCTACATCAGTATACACTTTGATTTCTTCTTATGTGGCTTCTTTCTATCTGAATGATCTCGTGAATCACTGTTGGATTGACTGTTGTGATGTGACTGTTTTTGAGATGACGAGATTTGATTCGACGACCTAGGTTTATTTTGAGCTCCTCCTCCTCCTCCTCCTCCTGCTCCTACTACTGCATTAGAAGCAATATTCTGACCTTGATTCTGGCCTTGATTCGACCCCTGACTCACACCCTGGTTCAGGTCTTGGTTATATCCCTCTTGATTAGCATTGGTACCGCCAGCAGTGCCCTCAGGGTGCCTAATGGACCTACATTTTCTAGCACATTCAAAAAATGCCTTTTCAATATTAATGTTCAACTTTGCTGACGATTCAAAGAACGCTACATTCTCACCTAGTTCGGCGGCCAACTGTTCGCCCTCCTGTTCAGATACCTGGCGTTCCCCTTTTCTATCAGATTTATTGCCAACAAGGACAACAGCAAACGGATCTTCGTCCTTGACTCGTTCGATTTGAGAAAAGTAGTTTTTGATTCTTGAAAACGATGAGCGCGAAGTAATGGAATATACAAGTATAAATCCTTCGCCGTCTCTAATCCACTGGTCTCGTAGGGCAGTATATTCTTCCTGTCCAGCAGTATCGAGAACTTCTAAAGTAGCTGGTTGGTCATCAATCATCACTTGCTTTCTATACGAATCTTCAATAGTTGGGTCATAAGTTTCTACAAAGTGATTGAGGCAGAGCTGGATTGTTAGGGCTGTTTTGCCTACACCACCGTCACCAAGGACGATTAATTTGTAGAGAGGATTTGACTCGCGACGAGACATGATGAAGCTTCAATTTGATATTCCTACTTTCTAGTCTTCTCCCTGCTATAATAAACAGGTGCTGTGCTTAACACGATAGACGCTGGACGTGGGCAGTGACGAGTGACAATAGACAAGAGAGTGTACGTGGCTAAGGACGAAAAGGAGTAGATGAAACAATAAGAGTAAGAAGAGGAAGAAGAAGAAGAAGAAGAAGAGACATGCACAGAAGAAGAGAGTCTCCTAACAATAGTTAGCGAAGATGATCGGTAGCGGTAGCGGCAGCGGTAGCGGTAGCGGCGGCGGCGGGTGGGCAGGCAGTAGGATTGGAAGGGAAGGACTAAGAGTAGCAGCAGCAGTTGCTCCTGACCAGGCTGAGCTCGCTAGAGACAGGCAGGCCAAGCTGCTGGCTGGTGGTAAACTCCCAACAGCGGGAACACGCGCCAGCAGTCTGCCTAACCGAACGCACGGGGTTGGGCGGCACAATCCGCGGGATGAAGACAGGCGGCTGAGGCAATCGAAAAGGCAGTGGCGATGGCAGCGGATTGGGCGGCAGTTAGATGCTTCTGGCTGGTCTGGCTGGGCTGGGCTTGAAGACTCATTATCGAGGCTACTTCATGTCCTTGTTCTAGCCCATCGGCCATCGCGCACGCTGGCGATGGCTTCGTACAGGGCTGATATACTGCTCGCGAAGCGAGCACAACGGGTCTAGGCAGAGCCCAGCCGCCGGAGGCGACGTGATATAAGACACTATTTATCTTGACCAGCTATCTCCAAAAAAGGCTTGTCAAGCGGAACCTCCCGTAAATTCCAAATATCCTCACTGCTTCCTTTCTCCAATTTCTGTCTTGCTAATCGTTCCATATAAAACTTGGAGATTCTCTTCTTCTGCTCTTCGGCACTTGAGAGCTTGGTAAATACACAGAATTTTAATTTACTTCTTGTATCAACACAATGATTCATTGATCCATATCTATAAACATGCCTAACTTGTCCTCCAATTGAATAGCAGTCAACTAATTCGTCAAATACCGACATACAGCTCATGGTTGTAGGGAACGATGATAATTTATATTTGTCGCCTGTCGCAGTTGATAATGATGCAGAATCAAACGACTCGCCTAATTCATTTGAGAGCTCTTTGATTAGTTCGTCTAAAGACCCTTCATAGTCTACCTCGCTACCTTTACTAGATTTCGACATGATTTTTTAATTGTTTATTATATGTCTGTTTCATGAAGGCGTGAAATTTTCATATTTACCTACATAACCGACTGATTTTGCTAGGCGGATCGTTATCTTATCTTATCTTATCATCTCAAATCTATATATATGCTAATACTATCGATTCGACAACTGAATCTTTTTCCAAACGTCATCAGCTAGCATTTCAACTTCTCGTGATGATATGGGCTCCTTTCTGTCTGCTCCATACTGAACTGCATGTTCAAGTAAGCTTTTAATAAAGTTTTTATCAACTGCTTGTGGGTTAAGAAACGAACCATCTAATACTTCATCAATTGTCATTCTAGCTGCTGGGTCTCTTTGAAGACATCCACGAATAGTCTCGATTACTTCTCGAGACACTCTTATTCCTCCTCGTCCGTGCTTTGGGTATTGTATTTGCACTTTAGGATTCATAATTGCCAGCATTCGTTGCGCTCCGGTATATGCTGCATATGGAGGTTTGCCATATACCATTTGATAAATAATACATCCACAACTCCACACATCTGAAGGCCTGCCAACTTTAAATTTTGCCCCTGTTTGTGTGCCGCCAGATCCAAACTGGTTGGCGTCTAGTAATGCTTCTGGCGCCATATAGTTGGGTGTTCCAATCTGTGTATCACGATGAATGTTTGCTGTATAGTCTGGCACAACATTGGCAATTCCAAAGTCGATAATTTTTAACATTCCTTTCACAAGTAGAAAATTAGGCGGCTTTAGGTCGGAATGAACAATGCCATGACTATGTACTGCGGCAACGCATCGTAGCATTTCTGTAGCATAATATCTTACAAACGAAATGTCCAATTGAGAATTCAATCGAGCAGCAAGAACATGAGAAAGGTCAACTTCGCCACATTCCATCACTAAATAAACCGATGCATCATGAAGTTCATAATCAATCAATTTAACCACTCGGTCTTCGTTTCTCAATCTCTGCAATAGATCAATTTCACCTTTAAATCCACTAATCACCGATTCATCAACATCATCAAACGTTACCTTTTTAACTGCAAATACTTTGCCTTCATTAGACTGCACTTTATAAACTTTTGATGATCCACCTCTACCGAGTAGTTCTAGTCGCTGATATAGTTTGTTATTAATGGCCATCATATTTTTCTTGGCTTTACGATCTCCTGACCGAGGTCTATCGGAAGTAAAGGATGTTGCAGTTGATAGTGCTAGTGGCATACGGACGGGATTAGCTTGTGTGCTTGGTCTATTCTGAGCAGCTGCTAAGCGGTCCGATCTTTCAAATCGCTCAGCCCTTGCTTCTCTATCTGCTTTATCGGTGGGAACTGGAGGAGCAGGTCTTTCAGGTTCTTGAACTTCATAATAATTACCATCGTTTGGACGGAACAGAGACCCCCAGTTTTCCAATTTAGGTGGAGGCGCTACTTTACCAAATCGACTTGATTGAGGTGGAATATTAGGCGATATACTTCGTAATGCTGAACATTCATCAAGATTAGAGTCATAGAGATGATTAGCATTTATATTTTGCTGGTCAATATCACTATGCCTAGTAGTATTTCCTATTGGAGTCGTCGCTCTACTATGGGGCCAGATATCACGATCCCTTTGTCTTAATGATGAATTGGAATTGACCGAGCTATTAACAGCAGAGCCATCACTATCATGATACTGCCAAAAGTTATTGCTGTCGGTACTTTTGGAATGACGTAGGCTATGGTAATCCCCAGAATGCGATGACTCGTTTTGATCTTGTTGCTCAGGCGGAATTTCTTCATGTTCATCGGCAAATCTTATACGAGTGTTATTAGTTCTTCTTGTACTAGGAGAAATATGCATCATATTTTTATCTGCTTCATCAGATGGACTTGAAAGGTATTCCGAATGGATGTTTACAAATATGTTATGTTCATTTGACGGCACTTTTGCTGCTGTTCCAGTTGCAGAAATAGAAGTTGAAACAGACGCTGATGATGAAGAAGAATTTGATACTGACAACTGAGCGATTGAAGAAAGAGCAGTTGAGGTGGAATTTGTCATGCCCGTAGTTCCTGTTACTGGAGTATGCTCTGGTAACCCTTTGAAATTTAAAGGTTTACCCAATCGTTTATTAAAAGCATTGCTACCAAATCTTTTAGATCTCATAGTACTTGTACGAAGAGAAGTCATGTCAGCAGCTGGGGCGCGAGTAAAGGAAGTAGCGGCAGGTCTAATACCAGGAGTAGTGGCTGTGTTCGGCAAGAGCTTCTTCTCCGATGAAGCAGGAGGAGATGTATCTATAGAAGAGGATGATGACGATGCATTTGATGAGTTAATGGAATTAGGACTGATTGAGTTTCTTTTCTTGATAGTTGTAGGTACTTGAGGGCTTATTACCATTTTATCAATCGGAACATCATCCACTTCAGCATTATTTTGCATCATTTCTTGGTTATTATACTGGCTTTTATCATTGCTTGGAGCAACTTGGAAATAACTATGGCGGTTTTCCTGTTGGTGCTGCCGTTGTAGCAGTTGCAAACGATTCTGCCGGTCCTTGTCTTCAAACAATAGCTGGTTGGCATAATCACTTAGCACAGGAGGCATAAAGCTTCCGTCAGAGGACGATACAGTATCATCACCATCTTGTGGTTCATCATCGTATGGACTCATTAGCTAGGTGTTATTGTTATTGACACGATAATGGGCTCGGCTCTCACTGCCCTAAGCCAGAATAACCCTTTTTCAAAACGAGCGTATATATATAAACTAAGGAATGAAGAGGAAACACCAAGGCTCAAAACTGAAGGAATGAATCTTTGACTGGGTTGTTGGCAACAATGAAAGACTATAGTCTCCACTCTGACGAAAAGTCAATCTAGTCTGTTATTTTGGATTGTTTACTTCTCGAATGCATATGCATGAGCCGCACGCATTTCAAAAACTGGCCGAACCCTTACATCAGTCTATATATATAAGCCAGGGTCTGAAAAGATGCTTTCGATGAGATGAGCTCTCGAACCAAGCAACCACTTCTCTGTACCGGAGTTATTGTTGTCTTAACTACTCTTCTCTATCTCTGCGAATAGACGAGGTATTACCCTTGCCCTGTCCATTTCACCGTAAACTCTACCCCCTGGCGCGCGTGACAAATAATAAGGAGAAGAATGATCCTAGATAACTTTATATATATATAATTCTAAGCTCACATCTAATATAAAAAAAACTAATATAAATTAGTATCTTCCAATATAGCATTTAAGACATTATTTCGAGATAGCTAGAAATAATAAATTTGCTTAAAATAACAATCTGAGTCTCTAGAAGCATCAAGTATTAGAATGCTGCTATGTCAGTATAGTAATAAGATGCTCTTCACTTGTGTACAATTTCGCTACAAAACTCTTTACCGAAGATAATCAGCAATTGCCTCTTTCCCACACTGTCATCATAATACAAAATGTTACGAAGAATGAAGAACTGGATAGACAGATACCCAAATTACGGTTTTCGGCTCATATAATACGAGACAAATAAAGCAATAAAAAAGAACTAGGGATTCAGCTTTTTAATAAATTTTTTCGGGTCCGTCCGTCCGGTGTAGCGCTGGATATTTTTCCAGCAAATATGACGACTCCACTCATTGCGTGAGAAACTGCCCAATTGTGTGGTTGTGTGGCAATTACTTATATAATATTCAGGGAACAAATACAGGGACGTAGCCCCGTGCGATTTGCGCCGCATACTAAGTGGTTCACCGCACGCGCCGCACGCATGATAGGAAGATCAATGCGTCATATGCGTGAATATGCAATTATCGAAATATAGCGAATTTAACACAATATAATAGTTGGTTCTTAAGAATAAAATGGCAGAATAAGGAAGGGAAATATGCAAG
>JAJMAW010000059.1:0-81088 GCA_030565085.1 Sugiyamaella pinicola | reverse complement strand
CACTGCTATATACAGCATGGGGCTGAAATAGCCTATCAATACAAGTGTGCATGCAGCATAAGCTGGTTGATTGTTGATCAAAAGATAATAGCACAATAAGGTACTTCAGCAATTACAGGAAATTGTAAACACGCCACTATTGGAAAGAGTCTTATTGTCAGAGTTGAGAATCGGCATCACTGTTTTGGAGGGAGTTGATATATTGGTTCTCATCTAGTTTTTTCTAGCAACTTTTACGGCACTTGGCTGCGCCAATATGTTGCTCATTCTCAATTTACCATTTCAGCGTTTACTGTTCGAGCTGTCGTAGAAGCGACAAGAAGTATCTAAACCTGATAGAAATTAGGCATTAAAACCTTCTGCCTTTTATACTACGTTTCTACCACTGGTGTTTCCAAATACTACTTGAAACCAAGTAACAATCATTGGTTGGCAGACTCTTTTTATTAGAACCATTTTCAAGCATCAGGTGTGCTGCCTTTCACTTTGTTATATCATTTTGTGAAACTCGTGTATATCAGATCGGAAAGCGTTACAGAGAGTAGCAAATGGATTACTCTGTAGCACTGGTACCTACTATCACACAGATTTACTAACGGCAAGCGATTTATACGGTAGCATATCAGGAAACGAAAGACCTTCGATTACATCTAAGCAATTCATACAAGATCTCATTTTGAGGCGCATGATTGCATCGCTCGATCCCTAGTCGCTAGATATCTGAAGCAGCCATGAAACTCTTTAGAGAAACAGCACTTAAGTTACGTTTGCCATCACTTGGAGTGGCGTTCGCTTATTATTGTATTCTAGAAAAAATAGACAATGCTACGCCTCCTTCCTTGTCTTTATTATATTACTAGGGTTTAGGAAGCCTTGGTTCCCGCATGCTTGATTGGCTGAGATCGCTATACCACGTGACTTATTTTGATTCAATTCTATGTAGATAACAAAACGCATAAAAGCAACTTTTTGCAAACATCTTAATAGTGTATACTGATATAAGAATAAATATATTTAAAAAAACCAAAGAAATTGTTCAATTTGATATATTACAGGGATCACAGTTTGTCAATTCTTAGACCAACGATAGTGGTTGTCGTTGACAATTCTTCGGGGGCATAGTTACACACTTCTTCTGTATACGGTAAGTATTCCCCCTGTAATTCCCTTTTTGGTATAATTTTCAACAACGCTTATCTTCACAGTTAATCACTGAACTTTGGCAGCTTCATATTGTCGGCTCACTCCACTACGTAGACGTGGCCCCTTGTTCACCACTCTAGCTTCAATCAGATCCAATGTATTATTCGCAGACTCGAAAGATTAAGACCTGGTGAGGTCTTGCGCGATCCGTACCTTTCGACCGTGGTAATTGACTTTGCATATTTTCAGAAAAGATATGTCATGACAAGAGGGTCATAAATAGTGAGAATTATACAGAATCCTTTGGGTTATCTGCTTCGTATATAATATGGGGCAGCTTCTCGTGAAAAACAAGCACCTCTTTTGATAAATCCACTGAGAGAACTAAGTCTGGATAAACGGATAGGGTAACCGTACTTAGTTAAATAAATTGCTAAATTAACTATTATTATCTCTTTATATATATAACTTTAAAGTTGATTGCCCGGTCCGACTAGGCCTCTACTTCACTGAAATAGACAAGTCTGCTGACGAAGCGAACACGGTGAGCACCCGACAGTCAGGGGCACAGTACTTCCTTTCGCACCTCTACGCTGGGGCCTTACCACCATTCTTTGTAACTGCCTTGGTATCCAGCTGAATTGTAACTGGCCCGTCGTTGACGAGAGCTACATCCATCATCGCGCCAAAGACGCCGTCTCCGACTTTGTTCCTGCCACCAGGGAGACCGGCCGCAACCTCTTCCAGCACTTTATCGTACAACGCTTTGGCCTGCTCTCCTTTTGCGGCAGCATGGAAATCCGGCTTCGACCCTTTTTTAGTGTTTGCTAGCAGAGTAAACTGCGATACTGAGTTGTTACCGGGTTAGCATCTTATGAAAAAGGGAGATGCCCCTGCGACTGTACTCTGTCCGGACCCGCAGTTCCACTTCGCAGGGCCAGGGACGCAGGAGCAGGGACAAGCTTACCACATAGAACTTCGCCTCCTACTTCGGCCACACTTCGTTTCCAGTGGGCGGACTCGTCTTCGTTTGGCCATAACCGCAGTTTCAGAATCTTCTGTGCAATCTTATGGCTGTCGGCCTCAGAATCATCCTGACAGACACCCACCAACACCAGCAGCCCCCTCCCAATCGATGACACTACTTTCGACTCCACCGTTACGGATGCGCTCTTCACTTTTTGAATCACGGCACGCATCTTTCTCTACGCTTCTTTAAATCAAATATCGCGGAGCCGAGCCTGTCTCGTTTGTTTGGTTGGATTTCGGAATATTTCATGTTGGGAACGACGTACCAGGTCATGCATATAGGGCTAAGTTGTCATTTGCAGCGAGAAGACGGGCTCAGCAGCAGTATTTACCCTTCCAAGGGCATCCACGAGCGCTCAAAAGATTTAACAATGAGGTCGAAGTTTCCAAATGTCTGATCTTAACAGATAACATCAAGAGGCGAGCAAGGTGATATTTGGACCGAGTGTCAGAGCCCAATGCCCTGCTATGCGCTGCCGCGCTTCTTTCTCTTCTCTCGTCCGCTTTTGCTCTCTCAACTACTCCTCTTTTCTTCGTTTCCCGCTATCTTGTTTATTATATTTTCTCTCTCAAGAACTTTTTCCTTTCTTTAGTCTGAAAGAGATTCTTGGTTTAAATTACTTTTTCCTACTGTAAGTTGAGCACTTACTCAAGGACTCGTCCCGAATCAACGGTTATCACTAGTTCGCAGTTCCTTAGGGTACTGAAGGAGCGGTGTCCCGTGACTTTCTCGTGACACCGGTTAACATGATCTTATGCGAATAAAGGTCTCCACACCGAGGGCTGAGCCGCTTGTTAAACGATATCGTTGCTTATTTTTTTATCTTCGATATTGATTTATTACATATTTAATACATAACAATCTCACATAGAGCCTGATGCTCGCTAATTTGGTAGTGGTCTCATTGAGAGCGGTAGATGCCTTAGCCAGGGTAACCAGACCTTAGGGGAACTTTGTTCCGATTGTGAGCACGATTCTTTGGATTCGAACCCACGACGTTGATTTGGTAACAAAATAGCCGCTGGCTTTAGCCGCGCTATATTATATATACTATTAGCTTACAATATATCTATTTTTTTATCTAAAGTATATGACTTGATATTGACAATACTCAGTGGACAAAGGTTGTAAGTGGATATTGTCTGTCATAATCATGTCTCCATCACGGTCGAAGTTGCTGAACAATTAAACCCTTAAGTAGTCTCTACAAGCTGTCTGTCTATGATACAAGCTCCGGACTAAAAGACACACGGCTGCGTTCTGCGCTCCTTAGTCATATTAAAAGGGGTGTGCGCACGAGCAGATTTGTTGATAGTCTGTCATTGCTGTTTTTCCTTGTTTTGTTTTTATTCTCATTTTCATTTTCATTATCCAAATAGCAGTACTATTTTCTGTTTCTTATATTTTAGTAACAGTTATTTCTTTTGGAAGGAGTTTTGTACCAAAGTTAATTCGCGATTCTGTAGCATCCGCTTTTCTTGTTATCAAAACTCAGTAACTTTTTTATTTCTGTTAATTTGGTAGTATTGTTTCACCCGCTCGGTCTTTTTATGCCCTCTCAATCCTCTGATCCAGTAAATCATCATCCGCAGACGTCTGATATTGAAAGTGAATCTGTTGCTTCGTCAAGTATTATTTCCCAACATGGCTTGGCAGATGATAACTCGGTTGTGAATCCGGAAAATTATATAGAAGATGGAAGGGTGCGCGATAATGCTATTGATAAGGACGACCGTGTCCGAGACAAAGATGATGCAGACATTAATACCGGTACCGATAAAGAAGATACTGTATCTTCACCAAGTCCGTTTGTTGTTCCTCCATCGTTGGCTCAAAATCTACCCAATGAAATTCTTGTCTCGGTATTTAGTTACCTATCCCCTGGATGTTTAGATGCCGCTTCTTTGGTTTGTCGCAAATGGTATGATGCTGCTAGTGATGCTTCCTGGAGAGCTTCTTTCTTGCGTCACTTTCCTTTTTCGAAATTTAATCGTGTTACCTCCAGCTTGAAGTGGAGAACTGAACTTGTGAGCCGTCTTGATTATCTTCACAAGTGGAAAAAGGGCCATTGTAATAATTTGTCTTTTAATGGGCTTATTTGGGATATTTCACATGTGTTTTGTGACTTTGGATCGTCTAGAATCACTGCTTTTTCGATTTGGAGAGGTGTAGGTACCATCGCTGATCCCACTCGAGGCAAAGTTGCCAACCAACGGGTGTTTACAAATAAAATGCTACAGACGACTTCCGATGGCTCCTGTGTGGACGGATCTAGATTTGGTTTGATTTATGGGTTTTATTCCGATGGTAGAGTGCAAGCGACGTTATTCTCCCATGAAACAAGGTTAAGGGACTATGTTACCATGAAAGGCCCTCGTCATTTTGGTGATGTGTCTGCTGTATGGATTAACAAATTGGAATCACCAAGAACGACTAGTAGAATTGCTGCCTTAAGTGCCGGTGAAGATGGTCACATCTTCCAATGGGAGTTGAATGGATGTACTTTGGTGAGAGATTTCACTGTTTGCCCTGAATATAGCAATGGTGAAGATGGTAATGGTAATCCAAAGGTTATTAAGAGCCGTCGAATTATCCACATTCAGTGCAATTCGAAGGATAAAATAGTCTGTATTAATAGCCATGGAGAAGTATTTGCTAGCATCTCAGGTAGCGAATTTGTTCAAATTGGATGTTTTATGCATCCAATTGTTCAGGATGAGTCGTCTATTGCTTCTACAGTCTCATATTTTGATGTTGATTTTGCTAGCAATTACGTAATATACGCGAATGGTCAATATTTTATGAGATTCAAACTAACCCTTGATGAGTCTAACTTTGAATCTGTTCATTTTAGCTTATCAGGTATGTCGTCTCATAGCTATATAGTAGCGGCGGCGATGGATCATACTACGTTCCCACAATCGGACTTGTCGATAGATACTCCAGGTCTCAATTTCCGTTATTTATCAGCCGCTACCAGTAATAACCTCGTGTTTGTTTGGCTGCTTCAAGACGATTTGGATGACAAGAATACGATTAAGCCACTTCGAAAATCGGAATCTCCTTTCCAGGTCAGTGAACAGAGCCAAATTAGTGGTGTGCTCCCAGACACGATTCCTCACTCACGGCCATCTATTTCCGCCATCGCTCTTAACTCAATGGTTCTCCTCTTAGGGTCATACAATGGAATTACAGTTTCTCTGGATCTCCTCACTGGCGAGTTCCTCCGGGTCGTTTCTGCTAGATTTTCAAAGCGAGCTCTCAATTTAAGAGCCACGGATGATCCTGATTCTCTCTCACTTTGGCCAATTACTCATCTTGAAATCGATCCTGACCCTTCAAACCCTCATGGTATAATTGTGGTTCGGTCTGCCATACAGTATTTCGACCTAGGAGCTGATCTTCGGAAATCATCAGTGAAAAAGAAAGGGGTAAAGAAGAAAAACCGCATCCCGTACGATTCTCAATCTGGAGGTGGTAGCATGAGTCGTGCTCGCATCACAGAAGAGATTGAAATGGATTTAGAATTGATGGATTTGGAAGACGAAGAATTGAATGAGATTCGCGAGAACCGAAGCACTTTTGAAGGATTCACCGCGGTTGACTTATCTGAAGAAGATCAACTAAAGTATGCTATGATGCTAAGTGAAGAGACGTCTAAAAATGAGCCGAGAGTGAAGACTGAAGAAGAAGAGGACGAAAATGTCCGTCGAGCTATTGATGTGTCCATGGCAGAATTGGGCCTGTCTCCTGTGTCACCTTCCGGTTTTATAGATGAAGAACTCACCTCTGATTCGTCATTTGCTCCTCCACCTATTTCTACTCCTGATAACGATGACTGTATCGATAATGATTTAAGACTTGCAATCGAATTGTCAAAAGCTGATAATAATAGTAGTAGCAGACCCAGTAGCAATACTGAAGGCACGTCATTATCGATTCCATCTTCCCTCTCCCCGTCTTATGAAGAGATGGATGATGATCTCAGACGGGCAATTGAACTTTCAAAAGTGGACTCGGATTACAATTCTGATCCACAATTGTATAACAAGCCTACTGGACATTCTGAATACGACAGTGAATTAGAACAAGCTATAAGAATGTCATTATTAGAGTCGAAAAAATGAAATTTAAAATGCAAACTTTTTTCTAGATATAAATACATAGAATGACACTAATAAAAAACGTGTGAAATGTTACAATAACAACTGTTAATGGCGATTATTTCTTGATAAAGTCTTCATACCAAGTTTCAGTCGATTTATTTTCAGTACTACAAATGCTAGCACTCGGTATACCACCATTGTAACAGCAATACCAGCCAGATAAGCTGGAACATTGGACTTCAAGCCATAACCTTCTAATACCTTTTCACCAGTATCAAACTGACAACCACCGTCATATTCTAACGCTTGCCCTTTACACGAAAATGTCTGCCCTTCAAAAGCCATATTAATCAGAACAGACACAGCATACTTCAACGGAGAAATCCAGTTTACTCCTTTTAAGAATCCAGGCATATTTAAAGACATAATGCCAGCCATCAAACTTCCAATAGACAACACTACTGAGATAAGATTAACAGCAAACCCTTCATGTATAAACAAAGTATTGAAAGCAATTCCAATGGACTCTCCACAATTAACGATTGCCAGTGAACAATAAGCACAAGCAAAGAACAACTCTGGAGTACGAGGAAGCCCCGGAACAAGAACAAGGAATATAGCGAATATTAAAGACGTGACACATTCGAAGGGTAACTCAAGCGTCAAATAAACTAAGAAAAAGGGCAGAACTCCATAAACATTATCATCGTGTTCGCGATAAAATACAGATCGATCATAGGGATAAATGGCCATATTATTCAGCATTCCTACAAAATAGAGAGCAGTGATTTCCTGTACCAATCCTAACCTATTTGTTATTCCGATAATATCATTCTTCAGAGGAGCGAAGAATAATGCAAATATAATACCGATACCTGCTACCTGCATGATTCTAGCAACAATCATGTGAGGACTCCGCGAAAAATTTAATGTAGAACGTCGGAGCAATGTTTTATAAGCAGGAAGAAAAGGGGCAGGTTCTCGAACATGATTGCTAAATTCTGCTTCGATAACAGATAAATCTAAATGAGCATTCATTGCCGATAAGTGAAGCATCGGATCTTCAACTTTATCCCAATTATCTAATAATCTCGTTACTTTCAGCCTTGAGATAGATTCCTTCTCCTCTGACTGTAAGTTAACAGAAACCAAATCTAGCACAAAATCAGCTGGGTTGGTAAGCCGTGGACAAGGATGGTCCAGAGAAGTAAAATAGTCCAACATATCTGTAGATTTACCATTATATGCCACTCTGCCACCCTTTGCTAATAACAAAATGTTGCCGAATTGAGCAAATAGATCCGATCGAGGCTGGTGAATAGTGCAAATAACAGTCCTGCCCTCCTCAGCCAATGCTTTTAACACTTGAAGAATCGACGAAGCAATAAAACTATCGAGACCAGAAGTGGGTTCGTCTAACAATAAAATCTTTGGGTTATTCAAGAGTTGAATACTAATCGTTACACGGCGCCTTTCTCCACCGGAAATTCCCTTCACGAATTCGCCTCCAATTAATGTGTCAGCGCAGTCTTTTAGCCCCATCTTCATAATAACCTCGTTAGCTCGTGCTCTTTTCTCTTGCTGAGACATTTCTCTTGGTAATCTAAGGTCTGCAGCATAGTAAAGTGTCTCTCGAACTGTCAAGGATGGCAATAGCCCGTCATCTTCCTGAGTTACATACGAACACAGTGATCGAATTAATGATCTTGAAGGCAGCTTATCATTAAAAATAATATCGCCCGAGGAAACATACTTTTGGTTAAAACTAGAATGAAGTCTATCGGCAAGAAAGTTTAGTAGTGAACTTTTTCCCGACCCGCTTGGCCCGAGAATTGCGTTGATAGACCCAGGAACAAAAGTTGCAGAAATCCCTTGTAAAATATCAATATCTCTCGTTTTAAAACCTAATCGCTGCCTACGAATAACTGATAATCGAACATTATTTAGACCAACAGTAATATTCGAGTTCTCAGTAGCCGACGCCAGCGAAGGAGCGGTAATTTCCTCTATCTTTTTTGGTGTGAAAGTCTTTGAAACTGACATTGATACTCTCGAATATCTTAACAAAAAATACGATAAGATATAGAACCCAACTGCCCATCCAATGTTTACCATCATGGGAACCGAAATCCAATTCTTTGGGAATCCAAGTGTCTGCAGGACATATTCGCCGGTAAACGGATCACAACGCGAGTCCGAGAGGGATTCATACGGGCAATCTCCAACCCATCCAGTGAACTGATTGGAAATGACAGTTCCAAAGGCGTAATAAACATATGCGATCCATCTTGTCCATTTAACATAAACTGGCATCGTTGTAGCATTGACGAAAAACCCACAAGCCATACTCTGCAATGTATAGCCCAAGTTGCACACCAAAGAAGCAGTGGTGAAGTCTCGAGAAATACTGGCACTAAGAGTAGCAAATGCTACTGCAATATACTGCTGAACCAAGGTTGTTGCAAAGAAGATAAAGAAATGCCGGGGACTATCTGTACGGAGTCCTGCCATATAATAAACAATTGCCTAAAAATGTTAGTCTATATTGGGCCAGGGGAGGGACCCGCTCTCCGCTGCACTTACCGAGTATATAAGAGGGACATACAGATCTTCTGTCAAAATCTTTGATAATCGTCTCGATACCAGATATCCAAATGGGCCAACACATCCATCATTGTACTCTCTGTCAAACACTCGTAAATCCGATCCACATAATCGATAAGTCTCATACAATAGAATCAGATAGCCTTGTGCTGCGCACGAGGTGTACAGTAGTCCTTCCATTGATCTGATGCCAGCGACAGTACTGTCCAATTTATAGAACACCCACCCACAGATAGTACCCATTAATACGCACTCCACTAAAAGTCCAGCCAGACCCATAGGATCACGTCCGGAGATGACAAAAGATCTTTTGGTCAAGACAGCTATTTCTCTCCATATAGGCGCCTTTGCAAGGACAGCAGATGAGGTGGTGGATTCCTGTGATTCCACTACCGCACTGAACGACTGGTTGACAGCCCAAGCGGTTAGCAATCGGTCAACTATTCGCTTAGATTTCATCTCCTGCTCCGCGGTTCTCGTATCTACAGCTGATAAGTCAATCAGAAAATCAGCAGGATTCATATGAGCTGGGAAACTGTACCCCAGATTCTCAATATATGGAAGAACATCTTTGACCGATCCTGAATATACTGCTTGGCCACGCGTTAATATTGTTACAGAGTCAAACAAGAAGAAAATATCTGATCGTGGCTGATGAATACTCATGATAATGGTTCTTCCTTTGATGACTAATTTTTTACATGTCTCTACTAGAAGAAAAGCAGAATTGGCATCTAGACCAGTGGTCGGTTCATCTAAAAATAGAACAGACGGATTGGCTAATAATTGAATTCCAATGCTAAGTCGTCGTTTTTCTCCTCCTGATAGCCCCTTGTGGGCCGTATCACCTACTATAGTACCAGCACATTCTTTCAGACCCAGCTCAAGAATTATCTCTTCAACTAATTTGGTTCTTTCTAACCGAGTAGTTGAGGATGGGAGCCGTAAGTCGGCAGCATAGATAAGTGTCTCACGACAAGTCAAATTCGGCAGGAGAATATCTTGTTGCATTACGTACGCGCTACGAACATGGCTAATGTGTGGGTTGCCGTTGAATGTCACCGATCCTTCGCATCGAAGGTTCCTTGATCCCATTCTATCGGCCATGACGTTTAAGAGAGAGGTCTTACCAGATCCAGAGCTTCCAATAATGGCCATCATCGAGCCAACAGGAACATCTACAGAGATATTTCGAAGGATTTGTTTTCTAGTGTTGGACAGGGCCTCAGAAGCACTATTAGCTTGAAGGAATTTCTCTACATCGTTAATAGCGGCCGACGTAGAGAGTAATAAATCTGGAGAGCCAGATGATCCTGGCTCGGGCCCTGATTTTTCACCATTCAGAGCAGATTTTAGTTTCATCAATCGACCAAGCAAAGATGCTGGATCAATGGGTTCAACAGTGATGGAAAGATTGCGAACGCAGACATTGACTTTATCAATTGAAGAGAGCGTTAGTCCCTTGGATTCAGAAGGTTGTAAAGACGAATTCTCCGGTTGATGAGCCTGGCGGCCTATTTCTTGTATATCTATTGGCGTCTTAGTAGAATCTAGAGCTGCTGTTACGGGAGTTGATTGATCTCGTAGGGCCAATTCTGATGTACCAGTATATGCATACCTCCGGTTGTCATTTTGGTGGCTATCATTCTCATTGTGATTCTCATATTGGCGAGATGAAGCTCCAGGCATTATAGATTTGTCTTGAAATTATTTTTATGACGACAATAAGCCTTATATATCTATTAGAAAGGGGCATCAACTGTGGTCCTACTACTTCTAATAGTTGCGAAATCGCGGTCTATTTTTAAAACAAACCGTCGCGCAAATCGGATATTTTGTTTCTTTCGATTCTTTTTATACTCTTTCTCTTCTTTGATCTTCCTCACTTCTTCTAGTTTTTGGTTGCGTTGTCTCTCGCTGTGCTTATGTTACTCCACGCTTCATCTCGGATTCTTCTTCGGCTTTTTGATAAAAATACACGTATGCGCGCTATACGAAAGAACTAAGCGTTGACCCGTTTCTGTCGAGCGACCGTTGATAGGCATAGAGTGATTACACAATTAATTGAATCTATCACACAGTTGTGCGTAATCTCGTATTAAGGCTGCCGATTGCCACAGGTCCTAGCTGGTAGCCGTATAAGGGGTTGGGATTGAAAGAGGACTTCTATTAACGAATATGGGTAGGTAAAATTCTCCAGGCATTTATGGGGTACAAAATGAGGAGAAGAGGGAATCGAGAAGTAACGGGGTAGGTAAATGAAATGAATATACATTGAATACTGATACCGGTAGCAGATGGAGAATCGCACTACACTGATTTTTTGGTGGCTGCCGTTCATGAAATTAGATAATTTGTTGTTAGAGTGTATCAGATGGTGAACACACACATATAGCATAAAAATCATGAAATATAGTTGGATTTAGGATTGGGGCTAAAGTATATACCTCGCCGAGCTGAGCAACGGGTCTGGGCGGAGCCCAACCGCCGGCCGGCGATAGACCGGGGGTCCTGATAACAATTGACTTATGAAGCAATTCTACATGGCAATGTACAGCAGCAGGGATGTGACTTTCATTAATATATAGGAAGCCAGCGTGCTGGGATGATTTCCACGAAGACACTACCAACCCAATTATTGTTGAAATATTTCCTGCCGTGATACTATAATAATAATATATATCAAATTAGCAGCATGTAATCCTTCTAAACGCTGTACATGTAAATAACCAATAAGTTTACCTCATTATAGCAGTGAGAATTAAACAATATTTCTCCATCATCTTTCATACGTCAGAGATCTTCCAGAGGTCCAAATCGCAGACATACGTAGACAGATAGAGTCAGTCGGTGATGAATTGGTAAATTAGTTGAAATAAGTAAAAGGGAGGAAAGAAAAGTAAAAGAAAAGCTTCACAATTATTTATTGGAGGGACCGGAGTTGATATAATATCAACTATTGGAAAGATCGTTCGTGTCCTGGCAGGGAGACCATTTTTTCCCTAAGACTTTAAACCACACTCAATTTCACGTAGTGGCCTTACAAGGGGTAGCATAGAAAGCCACGATTGAGAACTATAATTGCCACGCCACACAAACAGAACCTGTAAATATCACATATCGCGTACAATGGCAGATCCCGTGGATTCACTGATGTCGACAATCTCTTCAATAGCTTCCCCGGATATAACTATTGCTACCACTAGTTTATCTGACGCCCAGTCTTATAAATTACGGCATGAGAACTTTGTAGCCGGCTTAACAGGTGGCCCAATTGACGAAATATATTGGGTCACGCTAATTGCTATATCTGCATACGCTGCCTGGTGTGTTTTACAGACACGATTCAATCTCTTTAATGGACCGAACAGGTGGTCATTTATAAGTTTATCTATTGATCTGTTTCTGAATTGGTTAGGAATTTTGGCATCGGTCACAATTTACGCTTCATCTCCACCGCTGCTTAATTTATTAATTCTTGCTCCTGTGATTGGATTAATGCTACTGACGAAGCCAAAGGCAAGAAGTTCAGTCAGTATTAATAGCAGCGCCAAAAAAAAATTTCCTGCCACGACCCATAATGACCCTCAAAAGAAACTCATAGATGAATATCTCCCTAAACAATCCTTTCTTACAAACTATAGAGGAGCTATGATGATCATCACCTGTCTTGCGATTTTGGCAGTAGACTTTCGAGTTTTCCCAAGAAGGTTTGCCAAGGTGGAGACTTGGGGTACTTCTCTTATGGATTTAGGAGTAGGCTCGTTTGTATTTTCTATGGGCCTAGTGTCGAGCAGAGGAACTCTGATAGACACTTTTCTGGATCGCAATGGCAACACATCGCTCATGTCACGAATACAGAGTCTTACAAAGTCCATTAGATCTTGCATTCCCGTTCTCACACTCGGAGTCATCCGCTTGTTAGCAGTTAAGTACTTGGATTACCAGGAACATGTCAGTGAATATGGCGTACATTGGAACTTTTTCATGACGTTGGGATTGCTGCCACCGTTTGTCTCATTAGTAGGCTTCCTGCCTAAACGTATTCCAACTTTTGTGTTATCTCTTTTAATTGCCGCATTATATGAAATCCTTCTTGACAAAACGCCCCTTGGAGCTTTCGTTCTTGTTGCGCCGAGAACAGATATAATCTCTTGCAATAAAGAAGGCATTTTTTCATTTGTCGGTTACCTCTCCATTTTCTTGGCTGGCAAATCTACTGGCTACTATACTTTACCCAGCGTTGTCTCTTTAAGCACGTTTCTGTTCCCGCAGACCAAAGCTCGCTATTTAGAAACTTTAGGCTCTGGAAGCGCCATGGCTAGTAGTACTACAAGAAAGTCACGACTTAAATCTGTCAAGCTTCTCGTCGTCTCCAGTATTATAAATAACCTCCTCCTTTACGCTGTATCATTCTGGTTGACCCCATCGCGCCGACTAGCAAATCTGCCTTACGTCTTGTGGGTCACATCTTACAACACCGGCTATATCTGCCTATATCTTATTATTGAGATTATTTTCTTACCGCCGGCCACAAGCTATGAGAATAGTGTTCCACTTTCGTGTGAAGCAGTCAATACCAACGGTCTAGCGCTGTTCCTTCTGGCAAACATTCTCACTGGACTCATCAATATGAACGTCAGGACTCTAGATGCCAGTAGAGAACTGTCGGTAATCATCCTAGCCTCGTATGCATCTGTTTTATTTATTGTCGGTGTACTCCTTTACTATAAAGGAATTCGCATTAAGATCTAGTCGCTATAGCTATATAATAATATAAGTTGTTGCATAAATTTGTTGTACTTCCAACTTCTATCGTTCATCAAGGAAGGATCGTCCGTTGTCCACTCCACTATTCTTTTCGATAATGCCCCATATTCGGTCCATTTTCATTCCTCCAATGTTGTCTGCCACGTACAGTTTGGTGCTGAAGTTAGATTTGGGGTCTTTATACTCCCAGTTAACCCACCCAAGCCTCTTGTGCACAAGACGAAGATTCTGAAGCTCTATAGCCGTCGCATATGTTCTACGGCCAAAAAACCCAATTCGTTCAAACACAAGTGTCTCGTCCTTTATCAAGTTCTCATATGTTTGTGGTTCATCTTTGCGGTATAGTCGATATATACTTGTTACGTATGAGCCAGTGAAAAAATGTATCAATGGCAATGGCGCAGCCAACAACCCAGCCCCTATAATGCCTACCAAGTTCGAGGCTCCAGTAACATCCTGCACCAGGTATCCCACATACGAGCCAATAAGTGTTAATCCTATCGACCAACGCTTTGTAAATGCTACCTGGCTTCCAACAGGAGAAGTGTACAGAGGATTATATCCCATTCTGAGATTCGGATCAATTGGTTCCGCAAACAACATGCCGGGCTTTTTGATTTTTGTCAAGTGAGACTCATCTGGATAGACGGGGTTGACTTCTGAGAGCAGTCTGCCACTTGTGTGAAAGAGATTATTGTAAGTACGTATCAGTAATATACGCCCGGCTGCCTGTCGCAGTGGTATTCTAGGAACCAATAACATTTTGAGAAACAATATATCGGACCGATATTAAAGCTTTTGAAGCCATATTTCGATACATGAAGTTTCACTGCTACCCTTACCCACCAAACTATCTTCTCTCAAGGTACATTCAAATAGACAATAAATATAAGGTAAAGTAAACAAGTCTCTTCTCGCCTCACACCGGTCGTATACCTACTTCGCAATACAGGCCGGCAGTTAGTCCTACACAGGGAATAGTAATGCAATAGTATGGCATATATCATGAGTACATATAATATATCATTACAGGGAAAATGAGAATCAACGGCCCATAAGACGGAGGATGAGATACCAAACAGAACCAATAAACCTAAAGGCTGCTAGTGCAGCAACAGCCCAGAGAATGACTGATAGGTAAATTTGTGTTTGGACATCTTCACCTACACCTATGGACGCACAGCCGGATGCGGGTGCAGCACCAGCCGGAGGTGTCTGTCTTTCAAGCAGTTCGAGACCAAAATCGAGCGATCGCTTCAAAGTACCAGTATTAGGATTGTTGTTAGAAGAAGAACCTGAATCGTTAAAAACATTGAGACCAGCAGTGTTGAGGACTACGGCCACAAGCGCAACGTTCGTAAAGATCCAAGCAAGAACAACCGATGAACGGAATAATGCATAATAATCGATATTCTTGTCCTCTTTGGAGACCTCCTTCTTTTCCTTTTTAGCTTGGTCACGCAGCAGACTGATCTGATTCAGGTATGAGGCATTGATTTCCTCTTTACTAGTTGGCACATCCACTTCGAGAATCTCTTTTTTCGATTGGGTTGTTTTCAGTTTAGCAACACCCAGATCCATTTTTTGGGATGTATCTCCCTTGGTACCCCAAGATATGTCGTGAATGTTACAGAAGGCATAAACATTGAGCACATTAATGTATGATGGACTGATGAGAAGGTATTGGAGAAAACTGGTAAACATATGCCAGGGCTCAAAGAACAAAAACGATGATATAAAATATAATGCGTATGTGGACAGAATAGAAATCACTAGATCCCGGAATGTTTGGTTTTTGATGACCAAGGCGGCCGAGAACCCTCCATTAGAGCAAATGGCGTATTCAACGGATTTTACCGAGATATAGATGGCTGCAAACATAAGGTACGCCATAAGGAACGCGAAAAAGGCTACTATGGCGTAGTAAAAATGATAAGTACCATTGGGACGATTTCCAAATGAAAGAACGAAAATTGTTACTAGACAGCCAGCGTACACCCATAGAAAAATAACCGAAAGGATCTTTCCTGGGGCAAATCCAAGACTTGAGTCTGCCAATGAACTTGTCAAAATACGGAAGACGAGGAAATAATTACCAATTGAAAACCAAGAAAACAGCATTGACACCATCTGATACAAGAATTCTACGTGAAGAGCCAATTTTCTGAAAATACTATGGCTGGATCTCCAGATTGCAAACATATGCACTTGTGCATATACAGCAGCAAAAAACGAACCGTTGAGCCACCTTCTACGTTGAAGAACAAGTTCATCAAGTTTATCAGGAACATCTGTTTCGGCATGTGCCGACTTCACATATTTCAATAACCAGCGACAGTCTCTCTTTGCTACTAATTCATAACATAAAATACGATCTTCAGCAAGATACATGTTGGCGGTGAAAATACCCGCTCCTGAATCGTGCAACGTCTCACCTTTGAAGTATTTCTCTAATGGTTCATTCTGCAGCGCTTGGTAACGATATGCGGAAAAGGCACCTGGAAGGACACTGATAAATCCGAAAACACTTTCTAATGGTTTATCGAGAATATTTGACATTTTATATTCGAAATTTTGCGCTGCCACGAGTGGGTTGACAAGTTTTCTAAACCCAGTGCCTAGCCCGGCGGTAATCTCACCACATGCGCCACCGATATTACTGTTAACGTCGAAAGCTTTCCAAAGATGATAAATGGAATCATGGCCTGGCTGAGTACCGGCGTCAAGTAAAACACAAACATTAGGGTTTAAAATGGGCCCAAATGCTTGAAAAAACCATCTATGCGAATTAATTTTCTTCTTATTATGTTCTTTGAGGCAGAAAATCATCTGGACTGGAACGGTTTTCTCAGTGACAAGTTTGACAGTCGAATCAACATGGCCAATGCCAACTCTTGTAGTATATTCATAAATATGAGCATCCACCGGGCGATCGTTGACCATATTCTTTGCTAGGCCATCTTGATATACCCCCAACGCCGCCATCAGAGCCCTGGCGCGAGGATTAAGCTTTTCACGTCCATCTGCTACCACGCAAACAACGACTTTTTTCCACGCATCTTTGCCCCATGTTTTCGACCTAGTTCTTGTCGACAAATGTTTGATATTTCTAAACACTCCCTGAAGAGTTTTCCCCAATAAGATATCGCTTTCATTGTAAATAGTGATAACAATAAATAATTCCGTTTGTCTTGGATGCGTGTAACAGTTTTGGCGCATTGTAAAGCCATTTAGTTTAAAGTCTTTAGGATCGCAAGTAGCGGCTGAGTATCTCATATGTGTGAATTCTCGTTGGCCCTCTAAATCGTCTGGGAACTGCGAGAGCAGAGTGCCTGCAACAGGACAATCCAGCACCAGATTACCTTTAAAAAGACGCACTCGTTTCATTGTTTTGGCTCTTCTGGGTTGCATATTTGGCGGTGGTGCCATTGATAGTGGAGCTCCAAGGACTGGAGGAGGTGTGGGTCCTGAAGGGATGGACATGCCGCCAACTTCTGCACCAGCAGGGATAGTTTGCACCGGTGGCTGATAAGGGTACATGTCTTCTTCACGTCCACCGTCTGAACTATCAGTCTCCTCCATGTCCTCATCGTCCTCGTATGTGTTCAATGCATATTGATCTCCTTGGACTGGAAATGGATGGAAATCATCGACATCTTCGTTGGTGCTGCCAAAATACGACGAAAACGGAGAGCTTGTGTCCATAGCATGATGAAGAGGTTGTGGCCCTAGAGGATAGACAGGTTTTAATAAGTATGATTCGGGTTGTTCTTGGGGAAGGTTGTACTGCGATTCATACGCGGGATTTTGTTCAAACGGGTTACCGTATGGGTTTGCAGGGATACTGGAAGAGTATGGGTTGGGCTGAGGGGGCAGGTCGTAATGGACATTTGGCTGTTGTGGAATTGGGGTAAGTCCAGGGTGGACGGAGCCCGCAGTTGGAACACCGCCATGACCGTATGAATCATAGTATCCTTGGTCTGCGTGTGGATCATGGACACCACCACTAGCCACCGGTTGGCCAATAGGATATTCATAATATTGGTCATCTTCAGCATATCCCTGACCATGAACAACGCCAGTACCCTGGTAAGCATTCGGTGAAGGTGCTGGACTACCAAAATGCCCTGGCCCGCCAACGCTATTACCTGGGTTCAGCGGATCTCTATCACTGACCTCTTGTTCTTGGTGCCCATACGGATCAGAATGTTCTCCATAACTATAATATTGTTGATGATGATGCCCACTGCTTCCTGTACCTCCACCGTCGCCGCCGCCACCGCCCGTGTTCGGAGTCATGAAGAGCTGCTCCTCCGACTCAGAACTCAATGGGTACGGTTGTTGATAAGGAGTGCCAGTATGACCTTGACCTCCTCCCCCTGCTACAACCCCTGTTAGTCTCTGCTTCTGACGGCTGGGCTCTGCCCAAACCCTTTGTGCTCGCTTTGCGAGCTGTTTGATCACATACTTGGTGGCCCTCTGGGATTATTTCCACTCATTCTTCAAAAAATTCTTTTGATTTTGTATGTATGCTTTCTTATGGGGTAACCCTAATCAAAATTTCGTCAAAAATCTCACCGTGTCTCTCTATCTCTTTTTCTCACTACCTCGGTGGCTTTTTTTACACAGACTCAATCGTTTTTTCTTGTTTCTAAATTTTTTTTTCTTAATATACAAGCCAAACCATTTCAAGTCAAGCCAAAATATATCAGTTACCAGTGCTCTCTCTGTTTACTTTCAAGCTATCTGGTCTTACCCAAAACGTGTTGTTACTTCTTCCAGGGCAAGGGCGTAAATCTGCAGGTTAGGCTCAGGGGGTGGCTTTTTTTTAGGCACAGCCTGATCTATTCATAGGTCCTGCGCTCAGCCCCGCCTAGCCTGTATCTACTGTGTCTATGTAGAATAGTCAGACTCACTCCTGCTAGGATTTGTGAGAGAGCGACGTGTGAACGCTCCCAGCATAGAGCAAAGCGAGTCAGAAGTCTGTCGCTGGAGGCAGCCTGTGGCCCGAGCCCCTGATTCAAGCTCCCTCAAGCCCTCGATACCCGCAGAGATGAAATAAGACATATTCCCATATTTTTGAAAGATCTTACAATAGCATTGATTTCAAATCACCAGGGAATAATTTTTTAATATTAAGAGCGAAAAATGAACTTACTTCCCGCAAGATACGTTTAGCTGGCCTAGTGATTGATTGCTGAGTACCGAAAGTCACAGGCGTCATGTTTTTAAAAAATATCTTACTCCTGCTACATTTCAGTTTCTGCCCTTAATTTCGTTTCTAATCAAAATTTAATTATGGCAGAGAGCAAGGCTTCGAAAGAGCTTTCTTCTTTTCGCGCTTCCCATATAGAGAGATGGTAATCTGTGAATATCAAAGAAGAGACGAGAAGTCTCTGAGTGATGAAAATACTTTAAAGAAGCAGGCATCGACACATCAATCCAAAGCCATCGGAATATTGAAGTTTTTGTCAGCGACTGGTCATCCTTGTAAAATATATGCATAACGCGACAATAAATATATAGATGTCAACAAACTGTTCTGTGAAGCTGTAAAACGGCGTCAACCGGGCGACTGCACAAAAAGACGAGGAAGAGTAGGACATATATTCAGATATTGTATATACCCCTGAGATATGGTCATGCGGCTGTCATATATTTAGATGAAAAAGATGAGCATTTTGAAACATGCTTATTGCCGATGCAATCTAACAATTTGCCTAAACAAATCCCTCCTCAGACTAGAGGCAGATCAGTTCATCTATCAGTAATATTTAGGATACCGCCAGTAATCACCCATGCCTCGAGGAGCCGAACCACCATCTGCAGCAAATCATAGCGCAGGTCCTGACTGACGAGCAGACGTTACGTCCTTTTATAGCTCACATTCCCTTGAAGGGCTATAGATAGGATAAATTGTTCTGAAGATGACTCTCCTGTCAATATATAAGAGCCTACTTATAACTGCTACCTGAATAATGTATGTATGCTATAGATACGGCAACGAATCACGTGATTAAGGCACTTTCCTTATCTATGCTACACTACAGCTACGATAAAGTAGGAATGTATGTATTCACATACCCAATCGTTAAACACATATTTGTCAAGTGTGCAAACTGAAGAAATAAAATAATCCAAATGACGCAACCCTCGTACCTTAGAGCATTAGTAGTTGGCGGTGGGAGTAGAGGTAGAGCTTATACCAGATCACTTCGCCATTTAGACTATATCCGTGTGACTGGTGTTGCTGAGCCAAACACATCAAGAAGAACTAAGCTGATTAATTACTGTAATGAAGTATATCCAGAATCGCTTAATATTTCTCAATATTCCGATTGGAAAGAGTCGTTCACAGATGTGGATAGCTATGATTGTGTTATTATTTGTGTGTTAGATGACATGCATCGTGAAGTAGCAGTGGCATTTGCAAACGCTGGTAAACATATGTTATGTGAAAAGCCGCTGGCCACTACATTAGACGATTGTGAAGCAATAGTTAATGCAGTAAAGAAAAATAATGTTTTGTTAGCAATTGGCCATGTTCTTCGATATTCTCCTCATAATATTGCCTTGAAAAAGTTGATTGACTCCGGTGCAGTTGGAGAAATAATTAATATAAACCATACTGAACCGGTGGGGTGGTATCATTTTGCACATTCTTATGTGAGGGGCAACTGGCGCCGAGCTGATACTACTACATTTTCTCTTATGGCCAAGTGTTGTCACGATATTGACGTCTTGATGTGGCTGCTTGGATATGAGAATTTGAGGAGAGTATCTTCGTTTGGGTCTCTGTCATATTTTAAAAAGGAGAATAAGCCTATCGGAGCCGGCGAAAGGTGCCTGTCATGCTCTATGGAAGAATCATGCGGATATTCTTCAAAAAAGATTTATCTTGACGATTTTTTGGCCGGTAAAAAGGCTTGGAAGACTAAGACTCTTACTGATATCGAAGATGCAGCTCATCTTACCAAGGCATTAGAAGAAGGCCCATATGGCATCTGCGTTTTTGATGCCGACAATGATGTGTGTGACAATCAGGTAGTGAATTTGGATTTTGGGTCGGCTACTGCTACAATGACTATGATTGCGTTTTCGGAAGAGGTCTGTTTCCGTAAAATGTGTATTTATGGGACCAAAGGAGAAATTTCAACTGACTCCAGGACTATTCGTTTGTTTGACTTCGCCAGTCGAAAAACCACCATAGTGAGTCCTAACACCGATGAAGAATCGGGCCATGGAGGTGGAGACAAAGGGTTGGCCAGTGCGTTTGCCGCAGCATTACAAGATGTGTTGATGAATGGGAATAGTATTGAAAAGGCTACCGAAAACTATATTCGTTGTACACCTGATGAAGTATTGGGTAGTCATAAAGTTGTTTTTCTTGCCGAACGGGCAAGATTAGAAGGCAGAGTAGTCGAAGTATAATATAGTATTACAATAGTAACGGTTATGCGCATACATGGCAATGCAGGGTCTGATTCCAAGGCACCTCCGCCGTTATACGGCTGATTGCATCTCTGCATGCGGCTGATGAAAAATAAGTCTATCTTTTTACATTAACTAAAAAATGTTAACATTTTTGTGATACAAAATCATTAGGTAAAATATTAAGAAAATGGCGAAAAAGACCAGCAAAAAGAGAAACAATCGCCATTCTCTATCCAGTAGGGCGCAGAATGCCTTCAACTTAGCTCAGGAAGAAGAGGACTCTCGTCTTCTGCGAGGAATGGAACCTGATTTGGATGAAAATGGTGATAGAGAAGGTGCCGAGAGACCTGCTTACAGAATAGGAGAAGTTGCTGCGGAAGATGATGAAGATATCGATAGTGATGAAGCTATGGGTAGTGATGATGATGATATCTTAGAGAGCCACAAGAGGAAGAAAGCAAGCGACCCAGAAGATGAAGGATATACCAGTATTGATGAGAGTGAATTTGTACCGCTATCTGAAGTATGGGATTTAGATGATAAAGATGAACAGGCTGGTAATGAGAAGGTGAATAATAAGCCTAAAGCAAGCTTACCAACGAGTGTTGATGAGAATAATTTATTAAAGCTGGACGATGAAATACTATCTGATAGCGAGGAAGAAGGCGACTTTGAGAGTCAAAGTGATGTACAAAGCGATAGTGCCAGCGATTCGGCCCTATCGGATGATTTTTCGGATCTGGATGAAGAGGATGTTGATGAAGAAAAACTCGCAGGGCTACGAGAACTCATTTCTGGAATGTCTGAAGATGCTATAGCTGAAGCTACGAAAAAAGCCAGAAAGCAGAGACTTCAAATGACGACCACCCAGGAAGGTGAATACTCTCTTCCAGTTGGTGGACAGAAACTATCTCTTGCTGATTTAACAGCAGGTGTGACTACGGAACATAAACAAGCCGGTCTAAAACTACTTGGCGATGACAATAAAAAGGAAACCCTGGCTATTCCTTTGGCGAAACGAATCCAACAAAAGCATGATCGTAAAGCTGCTTATGAACTCACAAAGGAAGAAGTTAGTAAATGGGAAGCTACTGTGAAACAGAATAGAGAAGCGGAGCATCTACAATTCCCCATAAATCCTCCTCCTCAAGTATCTAAGGTAGCTGCTTATGCTCCAGTTGTACCATCTACAGAGTTGGAAAAGAAAGTTTCTAATATCCTGTCTGCTTCACAACTATCAGAAGAAAAGGCAGTATCTACGTTTGAAGAGTTGGCCCCTAGTAAATTAACAATGGAAGAAGTGAAAAGACGTAGAAACGAACTAAGGCTTATGAGGGAATTAATGTTCAGAGAAGAGCAGAAATCTCGGCGTATCAAGAAAATCAAGTCCAAATCATATAGAAAGGTACATAAAAAGGAGAGAGAAAAGGAACGCTTGATGGTAGAAGAAGAAGACTCTGATCGTGAAAGTCATGATATAGAACGTGCTAGAGAGAGAATGTCTTTGAAGCATAAGAATACTGGAAAATGGGCTAAGAGAATGGTGGAACAAGGATTCACCAAGGATAAAGAGACAAGGGGTGAAATGGAAGAGATGCTTCGTAGAGGGGAGGATCTTCGCAAGAAGATTCTCGATGACGACGATGATGGTACTGAGAGCGAGGGATTAAATAGTGACGAGGAAGAAGAAAATGAAGAGTCTATTAATAATCAGAAAGAATCCCTTGGTAAAGGTTTACTGGCTATGAAATTTATGAAAGATGCTGAACAAAGGGAGAAACAAATCAATAATGCACAAAGAGAAGCTATTCGTAATGCAAAAAGTTCTGATGATTTCGAAGATCTCAATAATGAGTCGAAAGATGCCGTGAATCAAGTATTGAATTCTGGTCGTAGAAAATATGCTCCTGGCACTGCTGCTTCCAAAGATGAAACGTTAGAACAACTTGCAGAGGCTCGAGCAGAGCAATATATCGACGAAGAAAGATCAATGACTTTGGTCATTTCCAAGAAGTTTGAAACGAAAGCAAAGTCGAAATCAAAATCAAATGTAGTAGACTCTGATGAAGAGTCTAATCCGTGGCTTACAGTGTCATCTGCACCAAAACAGAAATCCAAAAAAATCTCAACTCTTGATAAGAACAGTTCTAATCAGGAGAAATCCCGTGACAAACTTCGTAAACAAAAAGAAAAGTCTCGTGCCTCTCCAGCCGATGAATCGGGTGATATTGATATGAACGAAGTACTACGTATCGTGGATCCACTTGCCTCTGATAATGAAGAAGAAGATAATGCCGAAGGGCATTACGACATGCAGCGAGTGCCCCGTAAAGGATTAACGTTCAAGCAGCGAGATCTTGTCAAACGAGCATTTGCAGGAGATGATGTTGTTGAGGAATTCCAGACAGAAAAGCGACAAAAAATCATCGAGGAAGGTGATCAAGAAATCGATGTCACTCTCCCTGGTTGGGGCAGTTGGGGAGGCTCGTCCATCAAAAAGAAGAAAAAGAAGGTCATCAAAACAATACAAGGAATCCAATCCGACAAACGTAAAGATGCCAAACTGAAAAATGTCATCATCAATGAAAAAGTCAATAAAAAGAACGACAAATATACAGCCAGCTCTGTGCCATTTCCATATGAGAACCGCGAACAGTACGAGCGGTCACTGCGTATGCCCATTGGCCGCGAGTGGTCTTCACGAGACACATTCCAAAAACTCACTAAACCCAAAGTCATTGTCAAACAAGGCACTGTTATTGATCCTATCAAAGCGCCATTTAAATAGAATTATTCTTCTCTCTCTCTGCCTAGGGACGAACCCTTTCCTTAATCTCGCTGTGATTAACGTTTTCAACAATGCATGATACACGTGCATGACCAATAACGTCATGCGTTACTTTTTTTCCTTATCAGCAGTGACACGCGCCGTACTATGAACTAAGAGAGTAATGTGTACACAGACCCCTGACGGCCAAGGTCTCACGCTGGTGCCACGGTTGGCGCGTTTGTTGCTATCAGACATTAGTGGTTAGAATAGCTGTTAAAAATAATATAATAGGATCGAAGAGGTAATAAGAATATGTTATTATTATTATATTATTATGATTATTATTATTATAAGCACATGTAATAAGATCAAACAAAGGCAATGGGAATGGATATTGCGTTTATATTATTTGGAATTGATGAATAGTACGAATTGCGTGGTGGTCATCTTTATCGCCACGCTCTGGTGAGTAATAAAGCATATAGATAGAGACGACGGTTTATGCCTCTTATCGATATAACGATGTACGCAGCTGCATGTCACGAAGAATAATAATATTTTTGACCAGGTGAAAGCAAACAAGATAAGTATAATATTTTATACGCGCAGCCATCCCGCCATCTCGGCAATATAATTTTATTCAATTCTGGCTCCGGCTGCCGGGCTCTGCCCAGACCCGTAGCTCGCTTGGCTCGTTATATAGCTAGTCATGACGGAGTTTTAGATCTAAAGGAGAATATGCAAGATAGAGTGACGACCAGTCTGTTTCTAGAGATATGCTTAAAAGCAGGGCAAGGAGGTTGGGGGAGATAGTATGGGCGCGGCCGTAGCATTGGGAGTAAGCAGTCCGCGTGGGGTAAATGGGGTAGCTGAGTGTGGAGGCGTAATCCTCGAGCGAAGCTCGAGCAACGGGTCTGGGCGGAGCCCAGCCGCCGGAGGCAGAGTCTGGCGTCGAGCCGCCGGCGACGGCGGCGATTCAGCTGGCTGGGCTGGGCTGTCAGGTGCAGTGCATAGCAGTGCAGAGCTGTGCAGGCATGTAGGAGCTGGCTGCAGATACGTTGAGGCCGGAGAAGCAGTTGCGAGACGTTGGGAGATTTAGAGGGAGGTCATTTGACAGCGGAAGTTCCAGGTCATGCCAGGTTGTTTTCGTCTCGCGAAGCGAGAACAACAACAGGTCCGGACAGAGCCCGGCCGCCAGAGGCAGCAGAGCAGCGCTGCGCAGCGCAGGGGTGGCCAGGCGAGAGACATGCAGGCTTGAAACATGGATAAGATCGAAGGGACGTAGATGGTGGTGGGTATAATATTATTTACGAGTAGCAACATAGGAGAATTAAAGAGGGCGGCAAATATATAAAAGGGGGCGATAGGAACGAGAGATGCAAACTCAAACCCACTCTGAAACTCAAACTCACTCGAACTCAAACTCATCGATTCATCGTTCTATTTGACGTCATTTTACCCCTTTCTTACTATTCTCATAGCGCTCGCTCTCCTCCCAAGCCCCCATCTCGCTCGGCTCAGCTCGCCCGCCCAGCCCAGCGATCCGCACTTTTTTCGCCTGAGTACCTGCCCTCTCTGGCTGCGGTGCTGTTGCTGCCTACTTTAATATTATTTCACCCCCAGTTTGCCTGCCTGGCCGACCCATTAACTTGTTTTAAGTTGAACCCAGGTGGGGGAGAATCCCTCGACAGAAAAAGAGGAGAACCGAAGCGAAAACTTTAAAAAAGTTCGAGGATTTTTGTTTTTCTTTTCTACGACTGCCACTGTCTAATAAAGTAACGAAAGGAGTGAGAGAGGAGTGAGAGATGTCTTGGACTCCTTTTAACCAACAGAATCCTCATCGGATAGATTCTGGTGACCCTCGGGCTCAATATGACCAGCGGTCAGATTCACAGCATCAGAGACATCGTGAGTCACCACTACGCCAACAACTGGTGCTACCTCCTCAACCTCTTCATCTTCATTTTCAACATAATAATGATTCGCATTCTATCAGCAGACCAATAATGAATCATAGACAATCTCCTAATTCATCGCCGAAGGCCCCTTCCAAACCAAGAGTAATTAGAACTTCTCATCTTGAGCCTAGTAATGGACCTGGGTTCCCTGTAAACTATCCCATCTTCCCATTGCCTGATATGGGGTACATTCCTATTCAACAGGTCCCTCTGTTGCCACCTCCTGGTAGTATTGTCATGAAGAGATATGCAACTTCGGTAGATCAGAGAAACTTTCTCACTGTATACGAATATATGGTCAACAACCAATGGGTCATTTGGGACTATTTTACCGGATACGTTCATCTTACAGGTCTATGGAAAGCAGTAGGCAATTCAAAGGCTGATATTGTTCGCTTGGTAGACAATTCACCTGATCTTGAACCTGTCATTCGACGAGTTCGAGGAGGATTCCTCAAAATCCAAGGCACTTGGCTTCCCTATGGAGTAGCACGTACTCTAGCTTCTCGTACATGCTATCACATTAGATATGCCTTGATTCCTATATTCGGACCTGATTTCCCAGAGTCCTGTTTACAACCCCATCAGCCGGGATTCGGTCAACTACAACTCACAACCACTGAGAATTCTCGTAGAAGACGCAAGAGATCGTCTGTTAGTGGTATTACTGGTCTTGCTAACGGCCCGTCTCCGACTCCCCAGTCACTCGTTCCGAAAAAACGAAGACAATCTGAACTTGCCCCACCAACTCAATCCCTGGTAGTAAACACTAGCACCGCCACAACAGCCCCTTTATCACATTCTTCTTCATCTACTCTTCGTCATCGTCATTCGAAATCAATTGGTTCAATCGACATGTCTAGTCTATCTGTCGGTGCGAGTATTGTCCCTCGATTGGAAATGAATACGCCATCATCCTTTAAGGTGTCGTCGAATTACGACAATAATCAAGCGCTTGAGTTCTCATCATCTTCCGACGACGATGACTTTGACTTTGATTATGAAGCACATGTTGCTAAACGAGCTAAGCATGATACTGCTGTGCGACACTCTCCTCACCATCGCTATATTCTCCCTCCTCCAATGCCAGTTAAACTTGTGTTTGCAGATGAAACCGAGCTTGTTGAGTCACCTGATGAGTTTCTTGCCGTTCTTCAAGCTACTCGCTCTCTCCAGCAATTATCAGCCGGCAAGGCAGGACGTCGCTGGTCACTCAACCCGACCACCAATCTTGTTGGTGGCGGCTCATTTGAATGTGGAGGCAAACTCTGGCGTTGGGACGGCGATAAGAAACTCACCAGTACTGGTTTAGCCAGCCCGCTTGGAGGATCAAGCCCAAATCCACGATCCCTAGAGCACGAGAAGCCTCCTGATCGACGTTATTCACACGGAGACGAGGCAACAATCCGTGATCGTAGCAACGTGATGAACATCAGTGGGCTGATTTCATAACTAATTTCCTTTCTTAACTTCTTGTCATTTCTTTCCTGACTTATTTATGCACAGTGAGTTTCCGATGGACCCTTCCGTTCATTTTCATTGTAATTTTATGATACTTTCTTTATTTCCTTCTTACGACTTATGAGACTAATACTTCTATCACATTTTTATTGACGATTTTGTTTATCTAATTTTATGAATATATTATTGCATGGGGAATTGTGCTGGGACCGTGTACGTCGCCCGGAGATATACGATCCGAGCACGAGCGAAGCGAGCTACGGGTCTGGGCGGAGCCCAGCCGCCGGAGGCAGAGCGACCGTCCAGTAGATGTGTGTATTTAGGAATATTTACAGATGTATAGATGCTTAGGAGGAAGGGGCAGTGGGTTTGGGCGGTTTTTCCATTAGTGGCTTAAAGACAGGGTCGTCGAGAATCTCCAGGACAGCCTTGGCGACTTCACTGTCGGCGGTTCCGAGGTCTACGTTTTCTAGAGCAAGAGGGTTGAATGGGCTAGCGTTGTTGGCTTCAGATTGTGGGGCATCGAGGCTGTCGATGACATCAAGTCCTTCGCGGTGGTATAAGGTGGCCTTTACACCCACTCCACCGATCGAGTACTCTCGCGCCGTGGCAAGGAACACCTGCACAACTTCGGGGTTGGCATCGTATAATTGAATGACTCGCTTATGTGTGATTCGCTGAAAATTCTCTTTGGATTTAGCGTGTGCAAATGGGGACCGGATGACTGTCCACTTTTCGGTCTTGTTAGGCAACGGAGTCACGCCCTTGACGGGGATTTTCAAGTAGAATGCCACTCGGAGCAGGAAATCTCCAAAAAAGTCGAGGTTTTGGGTTGTAAACGATCGTAGGTGAATATCTGCTACTCTATGCCCATGAGTGAGATTGTGTTTAAGTGGAGCGTAATGATTCAGTTCTACATTGATAGGAATAGGTCTTCCTGTACCATATGCCTCTTCAGTTGACGACTGAGTAAATTTGCCATCCTTGGGATATAGATCTTGGGGTGAGTAGGTATTAGTATCGTCCACATAAGGCCCAGCAGGCCCTAATCTTGCGCGAACTGGCTCACTGACAGGCGGTGGTGTACCGGGTCCAGTCGCAGCTGGCGTCGATTGATGTAGCACTGGAAACTGGCTGAAGCTTCTAATCAGGTGGCTATTGGCAGCCACAAACGTGCCTGACCTCGATAGAATCGCCCTTGGGATCATATTGATAAAGTCTAGTGGTCGTGAAGTCCAGTAGTGAAATCTGAAAATTAATACATATGTGGGTAAGGGCTCACGCGGCGGTATTTTGTGCGTCTCGTTTTCAGGATTTCAGGGGGATATTATTATTATAATAACTTATAGACTCCAGAAACGAGTTCTATTACAATCGTTTTCACCTCTTTGGCGACCGATTATATACGGGCTTGGGCTGATATTATAGCGTTTGTTGCGGTCAGATGGTATAGATATACGCAGCTTCAAATATCTTCATATTCCATCAAAAATTGCAAATGGTAGGTGGTCGTTTCTCAAGTCCCATCACGGGCAGAGCCGTGAAAACGCACAAGATTATGAAACCAAAGCATACTCGACGGATCATTCGAAGCTATCACACTATGATGAAGCAAAAGGCTAGTCTGGAAAGTCAGCTCGCAGAAAGTACCGATGCTGGCCAGCTAGCCAAGTTAAAGGAAGAGATTTCAGAATTGACTGAATCCATAAACAAAAATGGTGGATTGGATAAATACCAGCAGGCTTCTATAGCTGGACAGTCTACTACGAGAGGAGGAGATTCATCTAAAATCTTGGTTGACTGGTTAGACGAAATGAACAAAGATGTTTCCATTTCCAAGATGAGAATGCTCGAAATAGGATGTCTTTCTGTTACAAATGCCTGCGCTCAGAGTAAGCTGTTCAATTTCATAGAACGAATCGACCTAAACTCACAAGACCCAAAGATCAAGCAGCAAGATTTCATGAAACGTCCATTACCTAGAAAAGGAGAGGTGGACGACAAATTTGATATTATTTCGCTATCGCTGGTTCTCAATTATGTACCGGATGCTGAAACAAGGGGGCAAATGCTTTATCGCACAACACAGTTTCTGAATAAATTTGACGCCACTCCTTCTACTAACCTACCTGCTCTATTCCTAGTATTACCATCTCCTTGTGTTAACAATTCAAGGTATCTCACTGAAGAGAGGCTTTTAGAAGTTCTCCGTGATCTAGGATACCGAGTCACGCAACGGAAAGAAGCCAAAAAAGTCATCTATTGGTTTCTTACACTCGACAAGCCCGCCCTGACATCCACACAACTTGCGCGATTGAAAGGCAAATTCAAGAAAAAGTTGATCAACGATGGCAGAACTCGAAACAACTTCACTGTGGTGTTATGAGAGAACCCATGATTTGCCTTCGGCAGCTGGGCTCTGCCCAGACCCGTAGCTCGCTTCGCTCAGTCTAGTAATATACAGTATAACGTTATACGAAATGATTATTCTCTGCCAATAAGTTCTGCTGGTAACATACACCAGACTGTTCCTACTATGGCAAGGACAGTGAAAAATGCAAGAAGTAAATAGTCAAGAATGAGTTCCAATTTCGAGATCTGGCCGGCATAGAGCTTCAAATAGAACGAAAGTGGCAGAATCATGCAAATAGTTACACACAGCAAGCTCCCGAAAAATGCAATTACTCGATCAAAGTCCGGGAATGCAACAGCCATACCTACGAATCCTGCCACTACACCGACTCTAACAAGGAATTTAGCAATCCGGGCACCAATGTGGTGGACGCTCTTGTCGCCAAATTCAACTTTATCAAGCCCAAACAGAATATCAAGTGTGGTCACAATCGGTCGCGCATTGAGAGGGGTTTTGGCAAGTGGGATCATGGCAATGAGGACAGTGACAAGGTAACTAAGCGACGATGGATAGCCTGGCGTGAGAAGAATGTTTTTTGTAACTTCATCCATAACAAACCCACCGAACATGAGAAATCCAAGCACTCCCATTGACGCGTCAACAAGGAAAGTGATTTTATAAGTAGTTTTAAGACATGCTTCATATTTCTGAGGATGTCTCATATCTCTATAAATGTTAGGGAATACCGCATGGCCACCCCATGGAGCCATGAAAATACCAATGGAAAGAGGCACTAGAGACCATTTCTCTGGCCAAATCCATGTCGAGGCAGGGTGCAGTAATGACCCAGGGCTATCAGATTTATAAAATCCGTCGAATAAAACAATTAAAACCAATGCAAACGTGGCGGTAATGCCCATAATGCTTGAAAAACTAAGCACTCTAAGAGGTAAAAAACATGGAGGGGTAAGGAGAGCAAATGCAATAAATTTCCACTCCAGTTTACTAATCCATGGGATCAGAGAGTTTAGAGAATCGGAAAACAATACTACAAGCGACACTCCGGCGCCCATTAATTCAATGGTAAACAACATAGAAACCAACAGACGCGCCTTGGAACCAAACGCTGCATACGCTACATCAGCATAGGTGACAATTGTACTGTCAGTATCAAGGCATTTTGCCAACAGCTTAGCCGAATAGAAGGTTGCTAGCGCAGCAATAATTAGTGTAGCACTACCAATGACCCACCCAGCATATCTGAACCCTAATGGAAGAGCAAGCAAGCCGACTCCAATCAAGACATTGACAGAATTGAACACCGTTTGCGGAGCAGTCGATTGGCCAGCAATGACAGTCGTTATATGACCATCTTCATCTTCGACTTTATGAATAATCACTGGATCCTGATTAGTACCGGTAGAAATGGCCTGGGATTCTCCTAAAATGTGTGAACCATCTAGTGGTTCAGCAGTATAAGTTGATAATCTTCTAGGTCTGGCATGTCTACGGCCGTATGTGGGGACATTCAAGTATCCACCGGCAGTAGAAGTACTCTTGTAGGAACCATAGATGGATTCATTATGACGGAGTAGAGGATCATTTGGGGATGGCTCGGTGCTGGCAGTGGTTGGTTCGTCTTCATAATAGGCGTCATCGTCTAGATAACTAGCACTTTCATAGTCATCTTCTTCAATCGCATCATTGAAATCACTCGGTTCGTTATCAAAATGCGATCTAAATCTCGAAGCAAAACTAGAAGGAATAACTGGCGAGCCAGCGTCATCGAAAAACGATCTCTGACGAGATACTTCACTAAGAGGCTCAATAGCTAAAAACGATTGTGCTCGAGTATAAGAAGAAGCAAAATGTTCTATCGAATTAATGCCATTGCCATTAAAGAACGACGACCTCCGAGAGTTTATGGGATGTCCACCATTGGTGGTGGCATTCCGATCAGGAGAGGAAGGAGTAGTGGACGTGTTACCAAGGCGAGACGACGTTCCAGTCATTTTAATGATATGGCTGGTTGCTATTTCTTTAGATAAACAGTCACGTCTGTAGTAGTGATACCGATATCAACCTTAATTTTTACGTGGAAACAGTCTTCAAATCCAGAATCCCTGGTTCACACCGAAACTAGCAAAATGATAAGGAGCCAACCGAATGAAAACGCGTGATATTTATATTAATCTTCGTGGAAAAGCGCGATATCACTGAAAGGATAAATCAGATCAATCTAGTCGGGTAGGTATATAGTATATGATCTAGAAAGAAAACCTTCGTCTCGATAATGCGAACGGAAGAAGAATCCAGTCACCTAATGTGTCAATAACAAACGCAACCTGGACCTAACGCAGTACAATCAGGCACTATAGACAGGCAGGCAGATAGATAACACACTATCAAATCAAGGACAAAACGTTAGAGAGGTTCAGTGGAAGACGTCGCTGCAGTCTTAATGATATCAGCAGGTTTAGGCAATTAGCCCTAACCCATAATACTTTAAGTTATCCTGGACTAGATAGAGGAGAAAAGGAAATTAGATAACACTGACTAGCTTTCTTATAGTAAAAATACGACCAGGGCCAAGATACGGCAAGGTGGGCCCACTTACGACACTATAAACCGATTAGCAGTGAGTTCAAGATAGCTAACCGCGAAGCCGTATCATCGAATCTACTCTTGCATAGCACTGTTATCGATCCGGCGGTACTCGCCGTTATCGCTGTAAGAGCCCAATTGAGGATCCCGTTCCGCCTACGGCAGCCGAGCTGGTTTGGCCTGCTGCCTCCAGACCCATTGCTTCCTTTGCTCGTGATGGGATCGTGGTCAGTGCATCTTCGTTTAAAATTGCATCACGAACTTGTTGTCCTCAATCCGAGCATGAGTGAAGCGAGTCTGGGAGGAGCCCAGCGCTGAAGGCAGGCCACACAAAAACATTGTAAGAGCTGTTGTACCAAAACATCACCATGTAAAAGAATCAAATCAGTGACTGTAATAATTTTCTTATTCCAACATGTTACCGAATGAAAGCGGCATTGAGTTTATAAAGTGTGACATCCTATTGGAGGTTTGATAACTGTTGTTGTAGGCGAATTGCCACATCCCATTTTGGGCGTCATCGCTAATGACAGCAACGGGTCTGGGCAGAGCCCAGCCGCCAGAGCAAAACGAGGAGTCAAAATATTATTAGTACATTTAGAAGAGTTTAAACTTTCAATTGCTCGGCCACAGTGGTAATGATCTCACCAACAACAAGGGGGTTATTTAAGGTCGAGGTGTCGCCAATGGAGTCTGCTTCTCCAGAGACAATCTTGCGGAGGATTCTTCGCATGATCTTGCCGGACCTTGTTCTAGGGAGATCCTTAACGATGAGAATAGTTTTGGGCGAGGCAAAGGGCCCGATTTCTTTACGTACTTGCATGATAAGGTCCTTCTTAATTTCTTGGGTGTGGTCGAAACCGTCTTTAAGGGACACAAAAGCAATGACAGCCTGGCCAGTCAGGTCGTCACTGATACCAACGACGGCGGATTCGGCGACACTGTGGTGCTCCATAAGCGCGGCCTCGATTTCAGCCGTCGACAATCGATGGCCAGAAACATTGACAACATCGTCGACACGGCCACGGATCCAGTAGAACCCTTCGTGGTCACGGGCCGCGCCATCGCCAGTGAAGTACAGACCAGGATAAGGTTTGAGATAGGTATCGAGGTATCTCTGATGAGCCCCCCATACCGATCTGGCAATAGATGGCCATGGTTTCTTTACAGCAAGCACGCCTTCGACGTCGTTGCCTTCCAGCTCCTTTCCTGTAACAGGATCGATAATGGCCAAGTCAATACCAAAGAAAGGGAAAGAGGCACTGCCTGGTTTCATGGGACTGATACCGGCCAAAGGAGCAATAATGTGAGAGCCAGTCTCGGTCTGCCAATATGTGTCAGCAATATGACACTCATTGTTTCCAATCAACTCATTATACCATTCCCAGATCTCACCGGCAATAGGCTCGCCAACTGAGCCAAGAGTCCTTAATGACGACAAATCGTGGCCTTTGATAAACTCTTCGCCACCTCGTTTAAGCAGACGAAGAGCAGTGGGGGCGACATAAAACTGCGTGACCTTGTACTTCTCAATTATTTGCCAGTATCGCGACAGGTTGGGGTATGCCGGAGTACCTTCGAAAATAACACTCGTAGCACCCAGCAGCAAAGGAGCGTAAAGAGCATAAGTATGGCCGGTGATCCAGCCGATATCTCCAGCAGTGAACAAAATGTCGGTTTCTTGGATATCGAAAATGTGTTTGGCACTAAGAGCAGCTCCAAGTAGGTAGCCAGCAGTCGAGTGAACAACGCCCTTGGGAGAGCCAGTCGAGCCAGAAGTGTACAGCAAGAATAGAGGGTCTTCAGCAGAAACAGATAATGGAGGGCTATAAGGACGGTGCTTATCGAGCTGCTCATGCCACCAGAAATCACGGCCTTCAGTCCAGGGGATTTCAGACCCAGTTCTCTTGTAAACAAGCACTTTTTCAACTGATGGAGTGCTCTTGAGACTCTCGTCAACGATTTTCTTGGTATATACAGTCTTCCCACCTCGACGGCCCTCGTCACTAGTGATGACAACCTTACATTTTGCATCGTTGATGCGGTCTTTGAGCGAACCAGACGAAAATCCGGCGAAAATCACTGAATGGATGGCACCAACTCGAGTGACTGCCAACAGTGATACAATAGCTTCGGGAATATTGGGTAGATAAATAGCAACTGTGTCTCCTTTAGTTACGCCAAAACTAGCCAACACAGTAGCCAGGCGTGACACCTCTCGCAGCAGTTCGCCATAAGTCATGGTACGCGAGTCCTTGGTATCGTCTGCCTCGTAAATAAGGGCAATCTTCTCTGGGTTGGCAAACGCATGTCTATCTACACAGTTGTACGAAGCACTGAGCTCGCCTTCTGCAAACCATGAAATGTCTCCATGCTCAAAACCTCCTGCACTGACTGTCTTGAAATCTTTGTCCCAACTCAACAATTCTCGGGCAGCATCACCAAAAAATTTGTCTGGGTTTTCAATCGACTGTTTGTAAAGCTCATTATAATGATCCAAGTCCTTGAGATGGGTCTTGCCAGGGTGTTTGCTGTCAGAATGTTAGAACTCGGTTCAGCCAGTTCAGCTCAGACCCATAAATCACACTTACTTGAAAAATGCCTCGGGAGTATGACGGGCCTTGATAACGTGGGATTCTGCTACAGTCATTCTTGTAGTTGTCGTCGTCCTCGTCGCACTGACTGATGATAATTTGGTGAACGTTCGGAAAAATTTCTGAATTCTGCGTCACCTGGTTAGTTATACCAAATGACTTTCCTGCGATCTCCCTCTCTCTTAACTATCTCTCTCCAGGTTTGTTTCCTCAACCTTAGACTCATCATATTTTTTTTTCCTATCAACTGCTGCTTAATTGACGGAACAACCATTGGCGTAGTAACGCAGCAGTCATATTGATCTGCCGGGATTTTTGCCGTAAAGGGAAACCCAGTCGTACGGAACAAATACGCACGCCATTACAGGCAATACCGGAGTTAACACTGATGAGAATGAGTTGATCTAGGCAGGAGATAATGGCGATAGGCGCGGGACTAAGCATAAGGAAAATAAGTAGTTTTGGCATAGCTGAGTTAGCAGTCGTCTATTGACGTTACCATTACTACCCTACCGTGTTACCACTGCCACTGCTACCACTGTTACCACTGCTGTCACAGAAATCACCCTGTTACCACTGTCTACTACCACTAATACCACATGGTGGTGCTACGCCCGAGACCAGCTTATTCCACTGTCACTACCGCCATAGCCTATCAGAGAGAGGAGCATCGATCCCACATCTCTCGGATTAATTATCTTATCTCAAGCGCGCATCATGAGAGCCAGCCGCATGTAACCGGTGAAACTGTACTTACTTCAAAGAGGAAACTAATAATAAATATTCATTCGAGAAGTACTAAACGTGGGCAGTTAGTATGGATAGATTTCTTCTTCATCTCACTCCCTTGGCGTTTGTTTCAGGTTTTGAATCAATCACCGACCGAGACCCCTTGGATTCTCTACGAGCGACGGCCGCCTGGGTTGATAAGATTTGCATCTCTGCTTGCATTTGTTGAATTGTCATTTTTTTTCCCAACGAAATCTATCGCAGCAGCATATATGTCTGCCGGATAGTTTTGCCGGAAAGAATACGCGGCTGTTTCGAGGAGGTCGCATATACGAAAATGATAAAACGATCTGGGGTGACGGTGGTGGACACGGACAAACACACTGACAAGAAGTGCCGGAATGCCAGCTAGAGAGGTAATGTAGAACAAACTGGCGAGCGCACTAGCTCCCCATTCCTCTCTCTCTCTCTCTCACTCTCTTGTTTGCAAAAGATAGGAACTTGCCCTTCAACTTTTTCGACTTACCAGCTTGTCAAGAAACAATCAAATCAACTCATTATGAAAAGTATAATCCGGGGTAGTAGACCTATTTATATACTCTTTAACATGGCAAACTTAAACACATTTTGATTACATCACTTACTACTGTTCCAGTACACGTACGTTATCACGATATTTGCAATGCTCTTCAATCCGATAAACGCCCGTCGGGTGAATGGGGCGGAACGAAACAAACGTCTAATCTGGGGTGTCAAACTTTTTTCCCCCATTTTCATTGGTGATTACCAACTTGGGTTCTTTCCGGGGAACAACTTGCCGGGGAATTAATTCATTTTGAAAACTTAATGTCTCGGATATGCAGTATACCCCGGCCTGCCCTGATGTCGATAGAAAACGAAATGATAAACAGCAACAAGCGCTTCTTCCAAGTCGGCTCCGACTATAGGTCTGATTGAACCGGATCCGTCGATTAACGCCCGAGCATATGTTAATATAGGGACGAATCTTTATTCCTGAGTGTCTAACTAACTATTATTACTAACAAACACATTACAACATAATAAGGGGAAAAAGAGATATTACGAACATAAACAACAGACGGAAGAAAAGAACACACAAACGCACGCCTACACGCACACACAAGAAAGGAAAAACAAAACGTAAAAACAAGTAGCACATAGCATGTAAAAAAGGATATAAAATGATGTACTACCTTTTTTCACCCTATACAATCTAAAGGCAGAAAGAAAACAAACATCATATTCTTCTCACTAACAAGCACAAGAAGAACTTTCGGAATCCAAATTGATATTTATAGCATCAGAGTATTCCTGGCTGAAATCCTGGGCGTCTTCTTGTTGCAGTGCGTTTCGGGCTACCACTTCAAATGCTTGTTCTACTCCTGTAGCCTCCTTGGCACTGGTTTCAAAATACGGCAAATTGCCCTTGGAAGCACAGAACGCCTGAGCTCGCTTTGGGCTCACGGCCCGCTTCGAGTCTTCGATGTCGATTTTGTTGCCAATCACAACAAATGGGAACGAGTCTGGATCGCTAGGGTTCGCCTGGATCAGGAACTCATCTCGCCAGTTCTCCAGTGCCTCAAACGACTTGGCATTGTTGACATCGTACATCAACACACAGCAGTCGGCTCCACGGTAAAATGCGACACCCAAAGACTGAAATCTCTCCTGACCTGCCGTGTCCCAGATCTGCATAACAACTCTTCTGTCATCTAGATATGTCTCCTTGGTCAAGAAATCAGCTCCAATCGTCGCTTTATATTGAGTAGAGAACTTCTTGTTGACATACTGCTGCCTGGAAAGTAATCTGTTAGTAGTGGTTTCCAGGGGGATGCGGGATCTATTGTAGCTCTCCTTTGTAGAAAATTCTGGTTGGTAGAGCCTTCCGTCTATCGGTCTGATGTTGCTACTTACATCAACGAGGTCTTGCCAACTCCTGAATCTCCCAGGATAATCACCTTGAGCATAGTCTTCTTCCTAGTAGCAGCCATTGTGTTATGGTCTTATGATGATTACGAGTTAATCGATGAAAAGTATCGTGCTAAATATCTGATCTGTACGAAGTAATATAGAGTTGTAGTGGTTTGTTTGTAGCTGTCGCGACAGTGGCACGTGAATATCGCTCAAGACTGTCAAATTTCTAATTCTCCTTCTCTGGCCTTATCCTTCCAATGTTTTAATATCAGGGAATATTGTGCGTAGACTACCCGTAGAGCGCTGGTAGTTTGGTCACAATGATTTGGTGGGTGGTTGGCTGTTGAAAATCAAACTTCAACTTAGGAGGCCCATAGATTGGGCTTAACTGCCGCACAGTGTGCGGACAAATATTGTGGGGGCGTAGCTGTGGCTCGAGTTCGGCACGTATATAGAGTCCTTGACTTCTAACTAGTAATCAATTGTATTATTAATATTTTTTTTTATTTAACTGTGAATACACTCTCTCTGCCCTTTATATTTATGTCCTATTATGGTATATATAGTACCGCTATCTGTAATCTAAGCGCGCTCACGTGAAGATAAGATAAACTTTTCAGAGTTGATCTCTAACGGTGATAGTCTGTTCATGGGCCATTTACTCCGTCATGTCGAAAGTGGTCATATCAATCGATCTAGATGCCTTCTATTGTGCCGTAGAACAGCATTATGATCTAACATTGGCTGGAGATGTCCCGTTCATCGTCTATCAGAAGAACTGTATTGCCACACTGTCCTATCCCGCTAGAGACATGGGGTTGAAGAAGCTTGGTTCAGTCTCAGAAGCTGTGAAGAAGTTCCCTGACATCCGGTTAGTGAATGGCGAGAGTTTGGCAAAATATAGAGCAGAAGGTAAAAGAATTCTCGATTTTGTATCTGGACTATTCGGTGGACATGCCCCAATTGAAAGATTGGGATTAGAAGAGCTGAGAATAGATTTGACCAGAGTGGTTGATTATAATATGGAGAATCTTGATAGTATGGGGTTATTGGAAATGATCAAAGGAGGAGATAATGAGATTGATGATAATAGTCCAGAGGGGGTCTATTTATTTATGACTGGTGCTGACTCCGACTCTGTTGTCGAACCCTTCTTCTGTGAAAGCTTCTTCTTTAATATTCCTGCCAAAGTATTCCCATTCGATAGAGATAATTCACTTCCGTCGTTTTCGGATAGTAACGATCACCTTAGACTGTACATAGGAGCTCAATTGGCCAGCTACATCATGGAGCGAATTAGTCTAGAAATGGGTTATAACTGTTCGATTGGTGTTGGGCCTAACAAGACAATTGCAAAAATGGTATGTAGCTTAAACAAGCCGAAGGGATTAACTATTATTCTTCCAGAATACGTCCAAGATTATTTAGATGCGAGGCCAATATCCAATATACCTGGGTTCGGATACAAGACTGTTCGGAAGATAGAGGAGGATATGACAAAGAAGGCAGCAAATGGAGCAGCTATTGCTGCGTCTGCTGCATTTGAAACGGAATTAAACGTCGAGCTGGAGCATACTTCCACTCTAACTGTTCATCGAGTGCGCGCCACGAAAACCTTAGCAGACTTTGTCCGCTTGTGTGGACATAAGCAGGGTTCCTATTTATGGAATCTACTTCACGGTATCGACAATAGCCCTGTTAAGGAAGCAAGTGATATTCCCAGTCAGATTTCCATTGAGGACACCTATAAACGATTGGACAGTATGCCAGAAATTAATGACGCGCTGATGTCTCTACTCAATTCGCTGCTCAGTCAGATCCGGTCCGACTTGATTGACGTTGATACGCTATCCTGGAAGATATATCCTACTACATTCAGGCTAACGGTAAGTCGTAGCGATAGCAATCCATATTCCGTTAGGAGATCGAAATCAAGTCGTCTTTCTGTAACCTTTTACGATGAAATGATATCCACATGCACTCGCACTCCACCAGCATCCTACACCACACTCTGCCAAAAGCTTTTACAGAATACAGTGGTCGATCTGTTCAATCAACTATGTACTATACGTACTGGTGAGAAATACAACGTTCGTCTTCTCAACGTCGCAGTCACGAACTTTGTCGACGAAAAGCCATCTTCATCTGCATCTTTAGCCAAGAAACTGCCTCATTCCTCGGTACGAAAGTCACGAGGACTTATGGACCGTTTTTTAAAGATAACGTAAGTGTCTCTCCTCTGGAGATGTGCCCAATATAAGCATTCATTCGAGTCCTAGACAATGGCAGATACCGTACTTCTCTCCGCGAAGCGGATCTACGGGTCTGGGCAGAGCCCAGCCGCCGGAGGCATTGCAAGGAAGGACGAGAGGCTCCATCACATTGTAGTCTAATTAATTAAGAAATCTAAGTAGGAGTTGTCTGGCCACTTTTCTCTTGCAGTTCAAGATCTTTCTCATTGACAGCCTTCATTCCCTTTTTACGTTGACGTTCTTCAAATTGTTCACGGTATTTGAGTACACGGTCAACAATTTTGTTGGACGAAACATCGTCGTACTTGTGAGGTCCGATTTGTTCATAGAGCCCTTGCTCTTTTACATAGACATACGGGTCAACCGTTTTCGTGCCCTTCTCCCCAACAATGGGGGTGGGTCCATGGAACACCTTCTTGATTGTGAGGTAGCCAGACAACGAGCCAATGAACTTCTCATCAGGTGTAAAAGGTGCACCGATGATTACCGAATCAACATATTTACACTGTAAAACACAGAGAGCCCGCTCAAACTGGTTCATAATTGGGTAGTTTTCACCCTTGACGTTGTTAACAGTAGCATCATCGTGTAACCCTACTACAACGACTGCATTCGATTTCTTTGCTTGCTCATGAACAAGGCGCAAAAACTCAATATGACCCATAAAAAACAAGTCAAACCCACCATCAACATAGAATGCATTCGAAAGGAGTCCCTTTGAAACATCTTGAGAAGGTTCAACAATGAGCCTGGCAGTCGTATCATTAACGGATACATATACACCACTCCAAGCAGACTTGGCATCAGAAGCGGTAGCGTAATCTTTGAATCTTGTCAAAGAATCAGCGTCATTGATTAAGGGGTGAGTTGGGTAGTTGTCTTCAGTTATACTATCAATGTGATGTCTGGTACGTGAACTCAACATACGATCAACTAAATCAGTAGTAGAGATATTGGGAGTGCGCTTAACAACTACAAATCGGCCCATTTCCTTTACCAGCTGATAACAGTCATTACCGTCAGCATCAGTGGTAATATCATCTCCATGAACAACAAATTTGCACCCGTAAGAGTCCATTACTTTTGGATCTGTAACATATGGTGCCCCTGGAACTGTTTCAGTGCACCATTTACAGGCTTCGACCGCCAGTACACGCTCCTCTAGTTTCATAACAACTGGGCCCTTATTAATGTATATATCTTCATCAGTGTGTATACCGACATATAGCTCATTGCCGAGTCTACGCGCCTGACGGAGAGCGCCAGCATGTCCATGGTGGGTGAAATCAAAGCAGCCATCAACCCAATATCTATCATCACGTATGAGAGTATGAGTAGTGGATGTGGAGCTAGCCGGAGTTGAAGGGGAATGAGTGGAAGTGGACGTGGACGTGGAAGCAGTCATATTCGTCACGTTTCCTGTCTATTAGTCTCTATCTAGCTCTGATTCAGATTCCGACAAACTGATAATGTGGTTATTTGGATGAGTCTATACTCTTGATGCTTTATCTATCAAAATCTAGGGGAACAGAGGCAAGTACATCAGGATACAGATAGGAGATAGATATCGAGCATGTGAAGTAAATAACTGCATACGAAATATGCGCGCGCATGGCCTGGCGAACAGGCCCGAACCTTTCAATATTATATTTCTCCGCTTCAATTCTGGGAGCAGGTATAGGAGGGTATTCAACGCTGACGTTTATTGTCAGCGGAGTTTGCTATTGTACCAGCGCCAGGTGCAGCAATTTACCACTGAGCAGGGTGTTTGGGGGAGGGCTCTGCCCAGACCCGTGGCTCGCTTCGCTCGTTGCGAGGACTGGATGTAGATAGAACAGTCTGATTGACTTGTTCGCTTTGATCTCCAATTAATTATACAGACAGATACTCTCTACAATGCGGTGCTCTCATGTTCCTTTAGAATATAGAATAGAAAGTAATACAACAGTAATAATAGTAGAGTTTGGTTTGCCTTCGCGGGCAATGGTAGTAACAGAGATAAAAAACTAAAAAAACTGAAAGCGAGAAAAGTAAAAAGACCATTCGAGGAAAATGAAATTATGGCAGACCGTAGGAAAGTCATTAAATAAATTAGGAAAATACATAAAGCTTTTATCATATGGACCTTGTGGATTGCTGGCAGAACATAAATATATACAATCATCACATGTATCGATGTCCAACTATGGCGTTGGTTTGGGCCTTTTAGGGGTCATGGGATGCTGGACATTGCGCTCGTCGGTATTATCAATCCCAGGAGGCACTGTTGCGTCCATGGTTGCGCGCTTACGCGGGGATGGATATCCATGCGAATCATCCGTGGGTATCATTGGGGGATACTGTCCTTTAGAAGAGTCTGGATTGGTGACAACAGAGGGTTCTGTGTCGGACGGATTTTCATCTTCTTCGACACAAGGAAGCTCATGCTCTATCTCTGGCGGCGCTGATGCAGTTGTTAAATAACTATTGGAAAATCGCCGCTTGAGTGCTGACGAGCGGTTTTTTCTCCCTTCTTTTCTGGCGATATCTGATGGAAGCATTAGTTTCGACAAGGAAAGTGCTGCTTCTCGCAAAGTGACTTTAACCGATCTATGATGATGAGCTGCGGTTGACGCCGGCTCTGAAGATGTGTGGGTCAATTGTTGATTGGGTGTCTGGTTTTCTAGCGGCTGACTCGCAGCACGAGTCGGAATGTAGAGATGTGAAAATTGGCTTCTGTTATTATTTAAAGCATTCGCATTAGCAGGAGCAGATGATGGCTGTTCGGGAGAGCTAATCATCGCTTGAGGTGTTAACCCGGTCGGTGGAGATAATAGCAATTCGTTTGCTGGGCTGGTTTCAGTCGTAAACATATAGGTTCCTTCTAACCTTCCGACCATACTCTCGTAATATTGGTTCAACAGTTCAACTTTTGGAACAATTCTATAATCTACGCGAGTTAGAAACTCGACTTCCAATAAGTTGAGTTCGACTTTGGACACACCTCCCACTCTTGCATAGTGGGAATTCGTACAAAATGAGTCGCAGAGTCCCTTACTGCCAACCATTGCGGCAGTTATCATAAAACGATGTACTGTTAGACTGTTGATATTGAACTTGGCATAGGTAGTACAGAGCAAATCGATGAAGTAGATGATACTCAAAACAATAGATTTCTCCAGAGTGCAGAACTTGATAACTCGGACTAGATAGTCCTGGATGGAGATACCAGGAGCTGACCGGGAATGGAATCTTGTCAACTGATCTGTTTTGAATGGCAGCGCATCATTGAGTGATACTAGTTCCTGTAGCATTGAAGAAACAAGGCGAACGAGATCGTTCATCGGGCAGTCGTAGAAATTCCTGGGCACAAATTTAGTATTTTTAGACGGAGTTGCCGGGCCCGATGACGAGGGCGTTTCTGTTGGCGGTTGTTGTATGGGAGTGTGCGGTTTATTGTTGTTGATGATATGCTCCTGGTTTTGGACTGGCTCATTAACTACTTCAGTAGTTAATCGCCCGTTGACATTTTCCGTATCACCAGCTGTCCTCGCCGTCGTCTCTGGTCCATAATACCGTTGTTGAGTATATTCTTGTGCTGGGTCGGTGGTGGTCGAAACGCCGCCTGTATCGGGCGGTGGTGGTGCTGCTACTGGTGCTGCTGTAGTTTCCGTCAGCAGTTGTCCCAGAGGATCCAGATTTCGTGGCACTGCCATTATGACCGTCGCCTGCTCGCCTGCGTCTATAGTCTCTCTCTTCCACTTCCTCGCTTATTCTTTCAAATAAATACAACAGCTAGCAAACACAACGGTCGTCGTATCCATTGAAAAAAGAGTGCGCGGTTGTTTCAGTTATAAATGGAATCTGTGTCGTGCAAAAAGGGCTTGTCCATGACAGTCTATACTGACAGTTAGTAAATCGATCCTGACTCTGTCTGGGTCTGCCTAGTTCTGCCTCCGGCGGCTGGGCTCTGCCCAGACCCGTTGCTCGCTTCGCTCGTGGCTTGGTGATTGGGCCGACGAACCAAGCAACGAGCGAAGCGAGCAACGGGTCTGGGCAGAGCCCAGCCGCCGGAGGCAGAGCGTCCCTGCCAGTACTCACAACTTGGGTACGTCGTAGCTGTGATCCGTCTGTTCGGTAAATCAATCAGTTACAATCGGTAAGGTGATGATGTCGATGTCTAATATTTTTTTGGAAGAAGAACGGTGATGGTGGTGGTGGTAGTGATAGCTATGTTGATACTGATGAGGATGAGGATGGACTTGATATTTGAGTGCGTTGTATTTTGGTCTATCAGTGTATTATGTGCACCAGCTCAGATTTTCACCAGCCCTGCCTTTCTGTCTACTGTATGCTTGCCTGCTACTGTCGGCGCTCGATGTCTCACTGTCCCTTGCTGGTTCTTTCTCTCTGCTGCTTTTTTTCGCTGCCTGTTTCTGCCTGTCTGCCTGTCTGCCTGCCTGCTTGTCTGCCAGTCTTTAATTTCAGCTCCATCGTCCACCCGCTGGCGCGTATACGCGCATGCGCACGCTGGCTGGGCTAAGAGGATGTAGCTCTAACCTCCCAACCGCGAAACCAGCCAAAGCCCAGCCATGAGGTTCTCCCCTAACGTTCCCCTAGCAAAATCAATGGGCATTGGGTGTCGCCGTGCCTCGTGCCTCGTGCTTCGTGCTCTGGGATCGTGCAATGAGACCTTTTCTCGCTCGCTACCTACCCTCCTCTCCTATCCTCACTGCCAATTCCCATTCCACTCTTCTCCTCATCCATTCCTCGGTGTCTCTAGTCCTATACCATTAAGATTGCTACCTCGTGATCCATGAAAAGCCTATTGCACTCGTGTCAATAGTTGGTGGTGATGTGATGTGATGTGATCTGATCTGAATCGATCCAATACATCCACCACGTGCTGCAAGCAAGCCAAGCAAGCTGCCTCTCCTACCAGGCCCACGATCCAAACTCTCCGCGAAGCGGAGCTACAGGCCTGGGCAGAGCCCAGCCGCCGGAGGCAGATCTGGGGTCCACCTGCATCTGGACCCTGCATGGCAGGTGCATCGGCTCCAGCACTCTTATCTTGCGTTAGGTTCGGGGTACGGTGGGCAGTGGTTCTGCCTCCGGTGGCTGGGCTCCGCCCAGACCCGTAGCTCCGCTTCGCGGAGGGCTGGGGTTCGTGGAAATACGATGAGATGAGCGTAGTGAGCTAATGGCCCGGGAAGAGCTGCTGTGCGGCGGTGCGGCGCGAGAGGCGCCGTCAGTAGGGTAACAAAGGTGATATAGTAGGGAGGAGTAGTGGTGATAGCGTGCGGTAGTTTTATGCTTTATTTTTGCATGTGTATAGGAGAACGTCAGAAACTGAGAGAGAGAGAGACAGGCAATTGTAACTGTAGTGAAGACGAGAGATAGAAAACGACAGCACCAACAGCGTGAATCGGTGACTGGGATTAGTGAGATTGGAGCAACAAGAACGCAACCAGAACAGATACTGTAGGGGCCAACGTGGGGAACTGTATCGGACCAGGCGGAAAGATAACGACGATAGCAAGATAGCCGACAAAGAGAAGGATTATCGAGGACACGGTTGTTGTATCAGGAAGAACGCGACAACGAAAGTTATAGAGCATTAGAGAAGTGTTATCAGAAACGCAAACACGAGTTTTTGGCATATATAACTTAACACCTCTCATCACATCATGTCAGAATCAAATTCAAGACCGTCACCTCAGCCAGCTGCTCAGCCCTCTGCTGCAGCTGTTGGTTCGTCTAAAACCAAGCCAAACTTCAAATTAGACATTGTCCCTCCTCCTTCTACCTATTTTCAGCACCAACAACCTACTGCTTCAGAATCCATTCTCGTTAATGATACCAAGAAGTTGGCCATCGATGGCGGTGCTAAACCAAGAGGAGCAGCAGGAGGAGGTCACATTATTAACCCTCCACCTAATAACCTCAATAACCACCAGAAACACCCCTCTATGCATGCTCATTTTCTTGTGAATGATGTAGTTGGTCATCAGGGAGCTGCTAGAAGTCGTAGTGCCAGTGGTTCCGATAGAGGAAGCGATAGTGATTTCACGAGATCTTCAATTATTGAGAGTATTATCAAGGGTGAGAGTAGTAGTAGCGGTAGCGGTAATGGTGGCGATAGTGGGACTAGTGGTGGTACTGCCAGTGCCAGTGGTAGCGCAGTTGGCAGTTCTGGGCTGGCTACTACTGGCACAAATACCGACCCAAGCTCAACCTCTGCATCTGCACCTACCTCCGGTGCAGGCTCAGGCACAGGCTCAGGCACAGGTTCTGCTCTCTCTGCAACTATTCCTGGCGAAGTAGCTAATCTCGCTACTAACCCTCCCCAATCTAATGCTTCAACCTCCAATTCTGATCCTAGACTACCTCAAGACGACGGTAAGATTCACATCCTTATTGGCGCAACTGGCTCCGTATCAACCGGTAAGCTTCGTCAAATTATCTTGAAATTAGAAGAGATTTATACAAAGCCAAAAGTGTCTATTCAAGTTATTCTTACGAAAGCGGCCGAAAAGTTTGTTTCTCGTGGTGAAATCCCTTCCAACATCCGTATTTGGAGAGACTCGGATGAATGGGCCAACTGGCAGGGTAGGTCGGATGCTGTCGTACACATTGAACTTCGACGATGGGCTGATATCTTAGTAGTAGCACCCTTGTCGGCAAACACTCTAGGTAAAATAGCCATTGGTCTTTGTGACAATCTTCTCACAAATGTGATTCGAGCTTGGAACACGCAATATCCCATTCTCATTGCCCCTGCTATGTCCAGTTACGCATATAACCATCCAGCCACTAAGCGACATATCAAAACCATCAAGGAGGAGATGAAGTGGATTGAAACTCTTAAACCAGTTGAAAAAGTTGTTGGCTCTTATGGCGATATTGGTATGGGAGGTATGATGGACTGGAATGAAATCGTGGATAAGACTATCATGAAACTTGGTGGGTATCCTGATGATGGCGATGAAGACGAAGATGATGACGAATCGGCAGATCGAACAAAGGAGGATGACGATGTTGACGATGAGGACGACGACGATGATGATGAAGAAGAAGACGAATACGAAACAACTTCTCACAATGGCGCCAATGACAACAAGTCTAACGATAACACCAATCATAACCCGGCTTCGACCGACCGTCAACGCCGAACCAGTATATCCTCACTTTGACCATCAATTTTTAAATAATGCATGGCCATGTTTCTCCTGGCCCCCACTTCAGATATTTAATTCACTCTTTTTTTCACTCCGGCTCTGCCACCGTCGACTGGGCGCTGCCTAGACCCCCTGCGGGAGGATTCGTGGGTTCTTCACTCGCTTCTTTGCTCGCAAAACGATTTATCACGTTTGCGTTTGATATCGTCATGCCTCCGCGCAGCGGAGGACAACGGGTCTGGGCAGTGCCCAGCTGCCGGAGGCAGAGCAAGGGACGGCAATGAGAAAGTATATATTAACTAGTAAGCACCAAATCTTCGACGATCGTTTAGATGGTCGCGCGTCTGTGATTCCAAAGTGTGGATGTTGTCGAGTTTTTCTTGAAGGAGAGATGTGTTGGAGTCTATCCAGCGCAGACTGGAGAGATGCGAATTCAGGATCTTGACGATTTGAGTTAGAGCATCGTCATCTTTAGCACGGGTGAGATCGTTGGATACTTTGTTGATTTCTTCTATAACGCTGGAGAGATTGTTGTCCATTCCTTCGAGTTTTTCATTAAGATCTTCAGCAAGTCTATATGCCTTCTCACGTTCTTGGTCTACCGGCTGCATACCCTCAGGTCCAGCCAAGTCAGAGAAAAAGTGAGCTGCCTGCTTTTCGTATCCTTCTAGTAGGGCTTCCAAATCATCCTGTTGGCGTGATATATATTGAAGCATCTGATCGATTTTGCCTTGGTTCTGTTCAGCCATGACAACTTCCGAAAACACTTCGGAGATTTTCTCGCCGTTCTCTACAAGAACACGGTCCCAAGCGGAGATATAGGTGGCTTGAGATTGGAAATCCGACGAATTTTTGGCAAGCGTTGTGGTCCATTTAGCGATAATATCTTCAAACGATTTGTTCTTGAGGTATAACGAGGGAGCTATTTCTTCTGGTTTTGAAGTCGATGAGTCTGCAGTGGTGGTGATGGTGCCGGTAGTGGTCGTGGTAGCACTGGTTGTAGGAGCTGCAGCGCCAAATAATGGTTTGGCTGGCACGGTAGTAGGTGTGGATGCAGCAGCTCCGAATAATGATGGCTTTGATGATTCAGAAGATGAGGTGTCACTGGTTCCAAAAAGTGGTTTAGGTTGTTCTTTATTGGCCGTGGTGGTTGTCGAAGCACCGCCAAATAATGGCTTTGACGGCTCATTACTGGTGGTAGAAGCTCCGAATAACGATGGTTTCGGCACTTCGATATTTTTCGATGCATCTGTTGACGTAGTAGTGGTAGTGCCAAAGAGAGGTTTGCTAGCTTCAGAACTCGTAGTAGTAGCAGCGCCGAAGAGAGGTTTAGCTGGCTCAGAACTTGTATTAGTAGCAGCACCAAAGAGAGGTTTGGTAGCCTCAGAGCTCGTAGTAGCAGCAGCGCCAAAGAGAGGTTTGGCAGGCTCAGAACTTGTAGTGGCAGAGCCAAAGAGAGGTTTAGCTGGCTCAGAATTTGTAGTAGCAGCGCCAAAAAGAGGTTTAGTAGACTCAGAACTCGTAGTAGAACCACCAAAAAGCGACGGTTTGTTCTCGGTACTACCAGTTGATGTCCCTCCGCTTCCAAAGAATGGAGCGGAAGCATTAGAAGCACCACCGAACGTCGGTCTGGCAGGCTCTGAACCAGTTGTTGTAGCAGCAGGTGTACTAAATAGCCCCTTCGATGCCCCAGACGTTCCCGTACCAAAGAACCCTCCAGTTCCAGTTCCAGTTCCACTGCCCGCGGTGCTTGTACTGCCAAATAATCCACTGCCACTGGTGGTAGTGGCGGTACTACTACCCCCGAATAACGATCCACTGGTAGTCGTCGGGGCTGTCCCAGTTCCGGCCGCATTGCTCGAACCAAATAACGATCCACCCGTTCCAGCTCCAGTTCCAGAGCTTCCAGACGTTGATGATCCAAATAATCCTCCAGTACTGGTGGCACCGCCAAACGAAAACGATGGGGCAGTAGTGGTCGCTCCGTCACCATCAGCTGGCTTGGCACCGAAAAGCGATCCTCCGCTGGGGTTGCCCGCCGGTGTCGTGGACGACCCGCCAAACGAAAATGGTTTGGGTGTAGCTACACAATTGGTTGTTAGTGTGTCTCTGACGGTTGGGCTCCATCAAGACCCTTTGTTCACTTCGCTCGTTGCTTACATGACCCTGTGTTTTGTCCAGACATATTTTTTGCTTAATCGGCCAGGACTTTTGTTTCAATGACTACTGTTTTGTCTGTTTACTATTATTTATTCTGTGAAACTCTTGGTGGTGTTTACCCTTACCCTTGTAACTGGCTGTTTTTGAATGTCGCGTCCAACAGTATATATTTGTATCTATGTTTTAAAATAATTCGGTGAAAGAGTAAACAGAGGATATGAACTAAGAAATGAACGAATAAACGAGTGTCTTGTCATCGTAGAGTATCGCTTGTCCTCAAATGACATCCTCTATTTAGTATTCTATACAACTATTACTGTATACATTATATATGTACCTCTTACTTGTGTATCTATATATCCTATATGGCCTATATATACTATGTTAGTGATCTCAAGATCTCACGCTCTCATTGTATAGTAGTAGTCTTAGCAGTATCTAGAGCGACATCCTAACAAAATATACCTGTCTCCGTTGTAACATCATCATCACACCACAGAAACTCCCAACTCAAAAGAAATAATCACCCTACTAAGTATACTCAGACAGACAGAGCCTGCCTGAGAAGCAAAAAGAGCTGGCGCCTCTGACGACTCTCGTTTTACTCCCAACGAACCATCGGTCCAGCCTAACTCCCAGCTCTTTCCAGTACTGGCGCAACCACCACTCTGGTCACCATATTTGTTCCTCACACCACATCCCATCGCAAGCACCACACCACCACACCCTTCTTCTGTTCTAATTTTCCGGAACCTAACCCTCATACAAACGGCCACTTCTCTTTATATCTCTATATATAGTGAACCACGACTATTGATTTTTCTTTCTTTTGCTTTTACAGAACTCTTGTCGAAGCTTGGAAATCTTACAAGTAAGTAAAATCAACAATGAAAAGGCATCCAATTGACCAGATGCTACAAAATAAACGATAATTGAGTGAGACATTATTACATCTTTCGTGGAATAAAGTAATTAGCAATTGACTCATTAAATAAATGAATAAATTGAAAACAAGCAATAAAAGATCTTCTATGTTTTTGCTGGAACGAATTATTTCACCTATTCCATTTATTCTTCCGTGTATTCCAGTTGTTTTGTGACCTTGGTATTATATGTTACTAACCTACTACAGATCAAACAGAACAAAAAAATGTCCCCTACTACTCACAAACTTGTCCTTGTCCGTCACGGCCAATCTGATTGGAACGAGAAGAATCTTTTCACCGGTTGGGTTGATGTCAAGCTTTCTGAGCTTGGTGTCAAGGAAGCTACCCGTGCTGGTGAGCTTTTGAAAGAATCTGGTATCAAGCCCGACATTCTCTATACCTCCAAGTTGACTCGTGCTATTCAGACTGCCAACATTGCTCTTGAAACCGCTGACCGCCTGTTCATTGATGTCAAGCGCAACTGGCGTCTTAACGAGCGCCATTATGGTGCTTTACAGGGTAAAGACAAGGCACAGACCTTGGCTCAATACGGCAAAGAGCAATTCATGACCTGGCGTCGTTCTTACGATGTTCCCCCCCCACCAATTGAGGACTCGTCGGAATTCTCTCAAGCCGATGATGAGAGATACGCTGACGTCCCTAAGGATGAGCTTCCCAAGACTGAGTCTCTTGAATTGGTTATCAAGCGTCTTTTGCCATACTGGAAGTCTGATATTTCCAAGGACATCCTTGCCGGCAAAAATGTTATCATTGTTGCCCACGGTAACTCGTTGAGAGGTCTCGTCAAGCACCTTGACAATATCTCAGACGAAGAAATTACCGGTCTTAACATTCCCACTGGTATCCCTCTTGTTTACGAGCTCGATGACGATCTCAAGCCTGTCAAGAAATCGTACTACCTTGACCCCGAAGCTGCTGCCGCTGGTGCTGCTGCTGTCGCCGCCCAAGGTTCTAAATAAATACTTTTTTTAGCGAAATACACTGTAATTGTCGAGAAGGTTGCCTCCAGCAGGGCCATATTCTAACAGTCCGCGAAGAGGAGCAAACGGTTGGCAGCGCCCTGCCGCCGGAGGCGTATCAGGACTCGGAGCGAAGAATAAACAAATAAATAAAATAAATAAATAAAATAACATGCATATGCTAGCCTCGCTTAGGTCTATACAGTTTGAGAAGAAGTGACGAGGTGACGACAGATACTGAACTTAGAGCCATAGCAAGAGACGCCCATACGGGGTCCAGTCGAGAATTGTGGTATGGATAAATTACCCCGGCTGCAATCGGAATGCCAATCATATTATACACAAGCGCCCAGGCAAAGTTCATTTTGACTCGACGAAAGACTACCCGGGAAATGTCCAGGAGGTTGAGTAGACTGTAGAGATCCGACTTCAGAAGAACAAACTTGGCTGATGTCAACGCAAGGTCTGATCCGGAGCCAATGGCAATTCCAACATCGGCGACCGACAAACTTGGCGCATCATTGACCCCATCTCCGACCATTGCGACAATAGCTCTTGCTCCTCCGCTTCGTCGCCGGCTGTTGCCAGTTTTCTGCAGCCACGTTATTTTATCAGATTTCTCTTGTGGTAGAACTCCCGCTATGACATGGTCAGCAGGAATAGAAACCTGTGAAGCAACCGCTTTGGCAGTAAGTTCGTTATCGCCTGAGATCATCCAACAATCTATACCACGGTTCACTAATGCTTCAATGACCTCTCTCGATTCCGGTCGGATAGCATCCGCCGCACCCATGACAAGCTTGACCTCAAATACATCCTTACCATCAGACAGAGCGAGAAGGATCACCGATTTACCCTGCCCCTTCCATTCATTCATAAGTTCGTGAACCTCTGAGTTAACAATTGCTCCATACTCCTTCATCAATCGTTCGTTACCTACAAGTGCTTTTAATGCAACGCCTTTTTCCTGCTCCACTTCACCAACGAGTCCCATACCTGATATTTCCTCGATATTGCGGACAGTGGGAGGATCCACAGCAGAATTACTACTAGCCCTAGCTTCTTCTACTTCATGTTCTACAAACCTACGAACTGCAATTCCTAGTGGATGGCTTGAAGCACCTTCCATGGTACTAGCTATCTGTAAATACCCCAAAGACGAATCCCTAGTATAATGATGATCGGTGATTTTAGGTTCTCCACCTTCCGTCAATGTACCAGTCTTATCAAAACAAATGATATCAATGTTTGATCCTTCTTGAAACGCTTCGCCTCCGCCACGAGCTAAAATGCCATATTTTGCTGCTAACCCCGAACCAACAAAAAGCGCCGTTGGAGCAGCAAGTCCAATTCCACATGGACATGCAACTACAAATACAGAAATCGCAAACTGTAAAGACCAGACAGTCCACCCTCCTACATCAATATCTAAATAGCTTTCCGGCAAAGAACCAGATAAACCTAATGACAACCAAATAATCCATGTAAGCACAGCAATCAAAGTGACTGCAGGCACAAATATTCCCGTAATCTTTTCTGCCACTCTCTCAATAGGGGCACGATGAAGCTGTCCTTCTCTCACGATTGAAACAATACTGTTTAGCAGAGAGCCTTCCTCTATTGCCTTCACCTGGGCGATCACCGCTACTGTTCCACTATTAATTGTTCCTGCAAAAATTTCATCTCCAACAGTATGTTTAACCGGCCTACTTTCTCCTGTCAAAGTAGACTCATCAAAGCTAGACGTGCCTTCAATAATAATACCATCAGTACTACATCTTTCTCCTGGCAGAACCTTGACATAATCGCCAACTTCGACCATGTCAATAGCCATATTCTTGCTGTCATTATGTAAGAAATCGGCAGAAATGGTCTGATTCTCCTCCCTCTCAATAATGTTTACAGTGTCAGGTCTTAAATTTCCTAGCAGAGATACAGCAGAAGAAGTTTGTGCTTTCGAATAGGCATCGATACATCTGCCCATTAACAAGAAAAATGCCAAAAATACTACAGAATCAAAGTAGGTGGTTGTGTATCCCATGGTTCGACCTTTACTAGTTGCTGTGGCGCTTAAAATCAACAATGCTATACTAGCAAAGTAGGCTATAGTAATACCGAGAGACATTAGAAGATTCATCGACCCAAATCTGAAAAGACGCCTCTTCCACGATACCCGGCCTCTCCATAAACTCCATACTTCTTTAATCGCTCTGGTATGGAATACATCAGCGCCAAAAAAATAAACTGGGGTTGCCAGGAAAAATAGCGCCCATGTGGCCCTACTGACCCCCCCGGCCCACATTGCGTCTTCCATATACTTCCGTAGATGCGAAGTTTTTGGCACAAGATCCATTGCTACAACACCAATAATAAACGTCGGTACTGCAGATAAAAAGGTTAGGAATAGACGATTATATAGTTTTCTTTGTTCTCGTTTTGCAATTTCGGCAGATCGTTCCTCCAAAGTCATTGGATGGACAATGCTAACTTCAAATTGATCAGAGATGGTTTCAATTTTTTTAAGAATAGATCGAATTGTTACCTCTGGTGGTGAGGGGTAATAAGTGAATTTAATGAATGGATCTTTCAGCGATACTTTATCAGTGACTACGACCGTATCTCCATAAGACTTGAGAACCTCATTGACATTATCAGGGCAGTGCCTTGCATACGTTAGTAAAAGAATCAGTGAAGTGCCACATAGATAATACTTACTCGCAAAACATCCCCTTGATGGCTAAATTTATAGTACGTGATATCTTCTTCTTGATGGAGTAGCTAACCTCATTTATTTCCACCAGTTCATAGTCATAGCCAATATCCTCAACTCGTTTCTTCAACTCATCAGTCTTGTTTAATTCATTAATGACAAAAGTTGCCGAATTGGTCAGCAGACTTATGTCAGCTTCTTGCACGTATGGTAACGGCTTTATTTGGTCCTTAATGGCATTGACACAAGACATACATGTCATTCCACCGATGGAGGCTGAGATGCGCCAGGACTTTGTAGTTTCAACAGGTAGTAATTCCACCAATTCACAGGTGTATCCAATATCATTAATAATCTCTTGTATCTTTATAGCTAACTGCTTATCTGGCACAACCACCACTGCTGATTTATTAAGAAGATCAACTCCAATGTCTAGGATCTCGGGCACTTGTTCCTTTACAGCGGTGCTAATAGAAGTTGTGCAAGAAGCACACGTCATATCACCGACCGAATAAATGGCCCTATATTCAGAAGATTCAAAAGATCCGTCCATAACTACACCAACGTTTTCATCTGACAACTCTTCATTTATAGTACTGCCACTCAACCTATGGTTATTACTATTATCAAAATAATGAAGCGCTTTCTTCAAAGATGGTTTAGTCGAACTTTCCTCTGCCTTTTTACGACATTGATGACACGCTTCTAAGTGAGCACGCGATTTCTGCCAATCATGGATCTTATTACTCCATCGACTGTGCAATCTAGCTGACAGGGACGTGGTGGTATGATCTGCTTCTTCAGGTTCATCCTCTGAAACATCTGTAATAACTACATCGAACCCCGCCTTATCTAGAACTCTTGCAATGTCTTTACTAGTAATTTCCTTTGGTGAGACAACAGAAACTGTATCATCGTGAACAGAAACATGGACTTCTGATATACGTGAGTCCATGTTTAGCAGAAGATCGTTAATAGATCGTTCACATCCTTCACAATGAAGGTTTTCCACCACAAACGTGTGGGTAACCAACTCCATCGTATATTACTAAAATTTCAAATTGAACAGGGTCTGTCCTTAAGATTTTCAGGGACCTGTCAGATCTAGTGTTTATATAGCAGTTTTGCTAGATTCTGTCTTTGCCGCACTTGTCTTGTGCATTACGTTATCAGATTATGCAGCGAAAAGCCCGCGTGTAGCGAATATTACTCAGTAGCGTAAACAGCTCAATAATTAGAAATGCTGTTTAGTAATATAAACCATCCGTATCATATTTGATTTCGAGCTTTGCGCCACCAATAGTCTCTCGCCACCAATAGTCTCTGTCTTACAGGCAAAATACATATACTACATCGCTACTGTTGCAGGAACAAAATCGGTTGTTCAGCTTGGTACTAGTAGATATGGAGAAGTCCATATCAGATTGAAGAGCCCCTAAGTGTGGTTTTGCGTATGTGAAATCGCAGGCATCTAGCTGGTGACGCGTACGAATGGTTTCGCTAAATAGGGGGACAGTGGGAATCCGGTCTATTTGAATTTATGATTGTGGTATACTAATCCGAAACTTATAGAATTTGAAGTCAGTCTATAGCATAGTTTGATTTTGATCTCTACTGCGTGCTCATTGTGATCTAGATTTATTATTATAGTGCGTCGACATGACTCTTGCATATAGTAGAAATACTGTAGAAGCATTTGAAGCGATAAACTGCAGAGAGTGAGCTTCAGCAGTCATTGCACACGGTATATTACTAAATGTTTAACTATTGATATATATCTCAGCGGCCCCGAGCACGTAATCGTGAGCTCGGTATTGGTAGCTCCGGCATTTCTAACGGATAGTCGAAAGTTCCTAGAATCTCGCGTACACTTCTTTGCTCTTCTGTTTCTGAACCTCCCTCTTCGTCACTGGTCTGCCAAGACGAAGATTCCAGGGCTACTCTTTTCTTCTTCCTGGAAGTTGAGTATCTCAGTGACTCATGGGGTGGAACTTGTGTTCTTGATATACTTGACGATATAGATGCTCGTAGTATGAAATCAATGACATTCCGCAGCTCCAAGGAGTAGTCATTAATGTGAACAGATATACGCTGCTCACGAACTTTTTCAAGACACCGTTTCAAACACCTCCACAGGAAATGTACACTCTGGCCAATTGCCATCAGGGCTGTATCAAAACTACATATCATCAGCTGTTCTAATGTATCAGTCAAGTCAAAGGTTTGTACCTGCGCTTTTTGTACGATTTTCTCATTAACCAGATGCGACCCGTTAGGATGAAACCAGTCTCTTCTTGCATTTTCCGTAAGGTAAAACTCCGGATAGTTGCCCTTTGATAGGGATCTATCGATAATGTACCGGAGTTGTTTCTCATTAGCAACTGGTATTAGAGACGGGCCGGCTTCTTCTGTAGTTATCTTGAAATATAGCGGAACTCCTTCTAATTCAACAGTCGAATCGTACTCTCCAGGTGAAACCACCGCAGAATACCCACCCACTATGTGAACTTGTATTGGCATTTCCTCCTGGCTAAAGAGTATGTCTTTGCTTTTGCTATTGAATTTGTTTGTCATTGATAATGTATTTGGGAAACACTTAGTAAATCGCATTTGTTACTTATATAGAAACATAAACTCCGCTTTTCCAGTGGTTATTATGACATCCTTGATCAGATTCGTCCATAATGTTTACAGCTCTAAAGGCTTGATGGAAGCCGATCTCTCTTTTTCTGGACTGTTATACAACTTAGTACAGATCCAGGTAGATGCGTACATATTGACCCGATCAATACTTTTCCCAGAGTACCTAGTAGCGGCAGCTTGACATGAGAATCCCTGGGACTCAAAAGTCTTAACATACCATGGAGTTTTTGACGAACTTCGAAGCATAACTCTTCCTCCTTTTGCCAACGATTTGTTAAGAGCTTGAATTTCCTCGACTGCCAGAGTTCCGGAAGGCTCAAACCAATCCATATGATCCATGATGATTGCAACTGTTAAAGTACCAGGTGCTAATCGATCACTAACATCATTAATAGTATCAGTGTGAAGACGGATACTATCCAATGCACCCTTGCGTTTGGCAAGGTTGAAATATCCCTTTTTGGAGATGTAATCAGGGCAATTTTTTGATGAATAAACAGCGGTTAAACACAAATGATAAAAATAGTTATCATCAGCTATTAAACTTCTAGAAATAAGAGGGTCGATGGTGTCCACAATGTATTGTAAAATGCCTCCTTCGATCATATTGGCTTGGTTTACTGGGACTCCAAGGGCTTTCCACAAGAAAACTGGGTTACCAAGTATAAGTTTGCAAAAAAGAGGATTAAAGAGAGATGGACGGATACTTTCATTCCATACTTCGAGTTGATCTTTGATAGTTTGTGCTTTCAGAAGGCGCTTCACATCGTTTTCAAGCCCCAGCATAAAAAAGAGCCACTTGGCAATACGAATAGCCCATCGAGTAGAACCAGTATCATACAACCCTTTACCATTGGGATCGAAATATTTCTGTCCATTTTTTATCCAAAACTGTAGTGCATGAGAAGACATGTGAGAAGACAGTTTTGTTACAAGAAGTTTCATAAAATCTTCATGTTTGCCTTCACCAAAGATCTTCCAAACGTCTTCATATGGCAGACATCTAAGAGAGGCAAGTTTGAGTTCCATCAGGTGATTTTGATGAGGATTAAGATCAACACCATGAATACGTTTAGGAGGGTTCTCCATAGCAGCATAGGAAAGAATGTTGTCACCAGCAGAAGTAATTGCCAACACAACATCAGTAGAGCCGAGATTTAATAAACGAACATCCTCACGGGGATCTTCCCAAGTAAATGCATAAATGTACTGATTGTTGAACTGGTGGTATTGAGGGTTTTCGGCATCATAATAGATACGCCAAACTTCAGATTGGTAGTAGAAAGATGGGTATGGCAAGTTATGTTCCATGTTAATAACGGTCGCTTCATAACCTTTGGACCGGATTTGGATTTGTTGAGCATCAGCTAGGATATCAGTTGTAGAAATATTTGAAGGAGCAAGATAAGGAGATTCAGTAGCTAATGCGTTGAGGCGATACATGAGGTCTTCAGATCTATCTTTATCACAGCCAATCCAAATATAGTAGGGAATGCCACCAAGAGTTTTATTTCTCATATTAAGGCTCTTAACTGTACCAAAACGGTATTCAAGATAATCGCGGCGAGAAGAGTCTAAATAAACTCTGTCGAATTCAAACCAAAGACGCCAAAATGTTCTTGAGAGCCAATTAACATGCCTTAACAAAATGCCCCCAACTGAAGTAGCCTTCCCATTAAGAGTAGCATTCGATTGAACATAGAAATCAACAACTGAGAAGATACTATCCCTATGGACAAATTGGGAAATCTTATCAATCATGGAATAGTAATTGGGAATCATCGAAAGTGAGTAGGATAAGGTGACAAGATCTGCAGCAGAGTCCTTGGAAGGCAATTGAAAAGTTGTAGCATCAACACAATGAACATAAATATTATTCCATCCTTTAGCAGTAAACCTAGTTTGAGCAACTTCACAAAGAGAAGGTGATAAATCAACAAGATGAATTTCCTTGAAACATGAGATTGAAATTATGTCATTCATTTTTTCAATGTTCCATCCAGTACCACCGCCGAAGTCGATCCAAACAATATCCTTATTCTTTTTTAAATGAGCTACACTCAATGATAGCATTGAATGGCGACCCTTAAGAAGCTTTTGACGAGTGGTGTCATAAATCTTTGCCTGCCCTTTATAGAAGCTTTCTAAAGCAGATTTCTGATCCCCACCGACATGGCCAATTGGTTTGAGGAAACAATTCCAAGCAAACTGAGCCACTGCTTTGGAGGAAGGGTTTGTGAGGATGAGTGCTAAAGCCAGAATGGCAGCAGCTGGTAATATCAACGTTACCAGTGACATCGTATAGGCCGAAATCAATGACAACTTGTTGAAAGAATCTATTGGTTACGTCTATTAAATGCCTGAATTGGATAATAGTGAGTAAAATAACTAACTCATTGAGGCGGAGTTGGTCATTCTTATATAAACACTCATGATTATCGATTAAAGTGGAATTAATATAACATGCTGATACGTTAGCACGCCAGAACACGCCAACACGCCAACAAGCTGAATAGTACCATTAACTTTCACATGTAAAAAACATGAACCCCTGGATTGGCGCCCAGTCGTGGATGGATATTATCAACTTGGTATCCAGTTTAACCACTAGTCTGTGCACATGCTCCAGATTGGTATGTACGGAATATACGTAGATCACGTTGATGATGGTCGTGGTGGTCATGTGTCTTAAGGAAGGTGTTTATTGGATTCGTGAAACAAGCAGGTGAATAAATAGATAAACGGGCCTATATGATTGGACTTTCCTTAGCCGTACTGAGATTCAGATGATCCGTTCATTAGCTACAGATAGTAGTCGTTTTATGTCTCCAGATGTTGATATAATACTTTCTATTGGTAACGACGATGTCTCAACAAATGACGACCGATAGATTCAACATCGCTCACAATTCTCATCGCTACGAGTGGATTTAATCCTATACTCATATTTTAACGGTTCCCTGTGTTCTTTTTCTCTATCTTCAACCCTTATTATCTGTGTTTTACCACCCCGCGATTTCCAACCAGTCAGAATCATTTATTCAAGCATGCATAGATCGGTCCCTTCAATCATGCAGGTGTCCGATGTATGCACCATGCCCGTTGGAAAAATAGCTAGATTAAGCCAAAGCTTCATGTGAAAAGCCCATGCAGGTACTTCGTCAACCGGAATACGAGCGCCGATCTCAATCAGATTCACTCACTCTCTTTGTGTCAGAGCTTCAGGTGTACTGCCCGGACCGTTGCAGGTAAAGGTGGGAGAACAATTGAAGCACTCGAGGAGCGCTAGAACGAGACGCGTGGATAGATTAGAATTTCTTATATAACAACTACAATTATAATAACTCCAACTACTACTAATACATAATTTATCGAGAGCGGCAACGTCCATGCTGAATTGTGAATTTTACTTCGCAAAATGGTAATATCATCAAATTTTGGCTCCAATAATTCCTATTGATTTTGATACCATTTACTATTGATACAGTCGGCAACGGTTAGTTGACCGGGTCCTAGCAGCTTCGAAACGTTGATGCCTGCATTTACCGTTTTCATGGTCGAATCATGCTCTAAAATAAGTCCTCCTCGAGGTTCTTTTTGCCAGGACGTTATATCTTCTAGTACCTCGTTTTCTGATTTTGAGTCATCGTTTAATCTCCAATCAAAGCTATCTCTGTCCCAGAAAACGGCAACTAGCCCAAATTGTCTGGAAATGCTTCTTACTCTATTGTCAATTGCCCCATAGGGCGGCCGGAAATATTTCGGAACCACTCCAGCAGTAGCATTCATGGCCCATATAGACCATTGTAATTGTGCCACTATCTCTTCATTAGATAAACCTGGAAGGTGGGAATGACTCCAAGTATGGGTGGCTAATAAATGACCGGCCAAATGCTGCTGACGGAAAATGTCTGGATACCGAACAACATTAATGCCTTGCGTGAAAAAAGTAGTTTTTGATTGCAATTCCATTAGCAATTGCGGAGTATACATACTAGGACCATCATCAAATGTTTGTGATATGGTTGGGCATGTATTGACATCATCGACTGCTACACATCTATAGCAATCAAAAGAACAATGAGATCGCTCAATGCCCTGACAATCACCCAATTCTCGCTGGGGGATGCCCTTTGGTACCAGAGACAAGTCTATATTTGTCATTGGTATATATGGAGGAGTCTCACCGGGCCATTTCGTTTGACCTGTTAATTCCTGGAGCCACAGAGGAAAAGGGTCGAGCTGAAATGGTATCAGTGGGACTTGAGGAGGAGGAGGAGGCGGTGGTGGGTTGTTCTGTATAGTAGTTGGTGGTGCATCACTTGCATTGAGTATAGCCGCTGAAGCTGTGATTTCTGTCAGTGATAGTGCTACTATTAGAGTTTTTGTTGATGAAGTTGCCGTTTTCCTCATTGCGAAGTACAAAATTATGTATTAGAATTGTGGTTGTAGTTGTAATTGTAGTTGTAGCGGATCAACATATCTGCTAGCAGTATCATCAGTACATATATATGTAGATTCAGAGACCATAAAGGGGGCAGTCCCATAATTTGTGTGCCAATTTTCAGGGTAGTACATAACTGATCTATTTATGTTTTATAGTACTGTTGAATAAACCACTATACCATGATGGGTCTTTGCCATTGAGTGATGTTCCATACGGCTTTCAAAGCCCTTCACAGGGATTTGGGAACACCACCCCTGTCAATGCTATGAGAGTGGTATAAAAGGGACACTCTACACAATACTGATTTTGTTTCAATTAATGAAACTCATTATCAGTTCTCAAAGAACAGTCCCTTTCTATGTAATCGCTTAATTAACCAATTGCTATAAACATCCTGCGCGGTTCGGTTCGTCTCCGCTCTGCCACAGGAGATAAACCAGCTTTTTCGGTGGTTCGTGTGAAAGCTAGCCACACGTCCGATTGGTTAATCTCAGGGGTTAAATCATGGTTCTTCTGCTCACGAAAGAGCTTTGCCAACCGATCCACAACAACATCTTGATTCATAATTATAATGTAATAATGTCAGTCTCGTGAATCTGCTGGTTTTATCCCGAATTATCATTCTTCTATATATTTAGATGACCGGGGCGATGTGTATAATGGAAGCGCTGACGGGCAGCTCTCTCATAGATTTATTAACTAGTTCATCGTCTGCACTTTACTTTACTTTCGTTATCATTTATTGTCTGATAAGTAAAGTATAGTATCGTCTGTATACAGATTGAAAAACTACGGTAGGGCCACTAATGCTTATATATTTGATTGTCCACCCGCGCCCGCGGCATGAAATGTACCTAAAAGCGCCACTGACAGCAGTATGTACATAGAGTGGCCCAATATCAGCGATACTGATCTGTTATACCGATATAAACATACCCCTTAATCTTCGTTGACCAAGTTGCAAGTCGTAACGATTTCCTCAAATGGGAAATACAGATTCAAAACTGCGGTTTAAAACTCATATATTTCGTTTATTTGAACCTTCGAAAATCCCTCTGGATGAGTCTTATTATTGGGTGAAATTTTGGACCGAGCCAGATTCCGTGTATGATGTGTTCACACTGTTAAGTTCGTCTGATATAAGAAAAACTCGGGATAGCAACCTGGAAAATCTGGAATCTCTTATCCGGGTAGTTTACTCAAGGTTAAAAGTGCTCCGATATCATAAATCCTTTCCAAATAATGAAGTGGCACCGGCGAAGGAGCTGGTTAACTGTGTGAGGATTCTGACGAGGATCCTGCCGTTTATTTATGAAACAGATAGTGAGAACATCAAGAACTGGGAGAAACAGGTATTTTGGAAGGGAGGTGACATGCCCTCTCTAGGTCCAGATTTGATAGATATAGCATTGGATTTACTATTCATTGAAGGATTTACAATTCCTAAACAAAATGGTAGCAGCTCTTCATTGATTTGGGAATCGGGAGTCGGATCAGATACGGTGCATGCTGCAAGCCATGAACTCCATTCCAATAGGGTGGAAGTGTTGAGATTCCTAGTCACGCTTGTTTCAGACTGTTTATATCAGAATTTATCTGATATAGCTGCAAAGGGGTCAAATTATCTAACCTATATTGTCACGAAGCCAGATAAGCGGCTCACTATGACAGTCCTCTGCTCGCTGTTGAACACCTCACTGAAGTACAGCCCAGGTGGTAAGGTGCCCTACGATCATATGCTGATAGCAGATAGAAACCGGCAATTGGTGATTTATTCACTACAATTTCTAGTCTTATTACTAATATATCCAGTGCCAGAAGCGGCGAACAGTTCCAATAATAACAACAATCAATATAGGTATTTTTTCTCCAAGATCCGTCATCCTAAAGATTTCCAATTTATCATTGATAATCTGTTGAAACTCATTTCTCAGCCCATTCTTGCTTCTTCATCTTTGCTACCGGGAAGTCATAGTGAGATTCAGTGGATATTAGAATTAGTCATGCTATTTTGGGAATTAACTCAGTGCAACAGGAAGTTCCGTGACCATCTGCTGAACTCAACATCTGGTACAGATTTCATGATCTTTTTCCTTGCTTACATACAGGAAAAATATCACGATGTTTCAAAGAGAGAGCTAGTTCGACTGTGTGCGTACATTCTCCTCTATTTATCATCAGACACTAGGTTTGTGAAATCATTACAATATAAAGTCGAAGTAAGCGGTGGTAGCAACGATAACGAGTCAAATGGCAATCTGCGAAGAAAATACATATCCACAAAGTCTAAAATGTCCATTTTCAATGGAACGTATGCTGATCATCTAATCAATCAGTTGCTATCTCCACTTCTGAATGAGAATTGTAACAATGACAACAACATGTTTGATTTCCTTGCACCAACGTTTTCAGAAATCATTTACAATATATCTCCACACGTTATAAACATATCATACTCAACTGCATCTAACCTTGTCCAACTATTATCCAACCTCATATCAATCAATAACACGACAGTCATGGCAACAAAAGAGTTCCTTCTTACGATGCTCCTCAAAAGCTTTTCAAATTTGATCCATTACAACTTCCGTTCCAATAAGAACCTTTTGTTTGTTATGCTGAAAAACGAAACCAGATTCCGTCTTTTGCATAGACAGAACAGTCCAAACAACGCTCCTCATTTTGTCATCCACGATGAGGATGACGACGACGACAACGACAACGACAACGGTGATTTAAATCGGCCTTCCAGACACTCGAGCTCAAAGTTAAAAGGCAAACAGCCTGCCGCGACGCCGTTGTTACCTGACATGTCCACTTCATTGCCCAACCAGGAACTCTGGATTCTCCTTGATCCAATATTAATGATACTAGATAACCTGCAGCAGCTAGTTCCCTATGCTCAATATATAGCTACGCCTGAACGCCCAGCCACGACCGACTTAAATACATACCTGGAAACAAAGGTTCAACCCCATATCATTATTGAAAGCATAGGCAACATCGCCACTCTTCCGAATGTCGACCTCGACCCTCACGAGCCCTTAGGTAGGTTCGAACCCATCAGATTCTCATGGAACTCAAGCTCACTCGGATGGTATGAATCCATTATCTGGGGCAGCATCTTCCAAAATGAAAGCCAAGTTGTGTCGTCTGCCATCAACGAGGTAGCAACAAGTCTCGTGTCTCCCAAAATAGGCAGCGTAGGTGTCTGGAACGGCACCCACATCAAAATCTTTCGACTACAAGAGACTGCACGACTGGGACCGTCGCTCCTGCGCCCCAAAGGTGCTGTGGATGCCGTGGCGGAGTCCGTCATCCAACAGTTTGGCAAACTCACGCACTAGCTGGCATCTGCGCGCTCAGGGGGTGCACCTCTGGCGGCTGGGCTTCGCCCAGACCCATTGCTGATTAGATTCGTTCGTTACGCAGTCCCTCATTTGCGTGGCAGACCTTGGGTGGATGTATATATGCAAGTGTCTATTAGTCTATCTTCGTCTATTTCCCTTTTTCTGTACTAATTCGAATCCATCCTCATCTACGACTGGCCCCTGCGACTCAGCAGGTGTGGACGATGAAGACTCAACACCTTCCATTTCATCGTCTTCGTTTGCTGCATCGCCATCGCTTTCGCCTTCATCTTCTTCACCTTCACTTTCTTCTGTGCTAACTTTGTTCACAGGTAACAAACCAGCCTTGCGACGAGCCTCTTTCTCCTGGTACTTGGCAAATAGCTCGTCGACGTGAACGAAATTGCCCTCAGCGCACTCTTTATATAGTTGAATTACTGCGATCGCCACAGTGGTAGCACTGTTATCTTCAATACTAACACCGAACTCGTCTTCCATAATCCCAAGTAGTCTATCCTCGATATCATCTGAGTCAACATAGTTTGAAGTTTCAAATAATTCCACTACACTACCAACCATCCAGTCTCTTTTATCATTACTATCAGCTCCTCCCCACTGGTTGTCAACGGCAGTTTGAAGGTCATCCCATTGATAAATAGCCATACAGGCGCCGAGTTCGAAACGACTCTGGTTCTTAGGGTCTTCGAGTCTCAAGTTGGTTCCTTCACCTTGAACTGATGCCAGAGGAGCAGACATAATTAGAATAAATAAATTAAAAGAGAAATCAAGCGTAGAGGATAGATCGTACTAGTAAAAGATTTCAACCTCCAAATAAATATCTATCTATTCATATGTTTTGTATACAATATTTTTTTCATGTTAGCATGCAGATGTAGATTCAAGCCTGCATAGCTGTCTCCGCCCGCGGCTACTCTCCAACGATCAGCCTCATCTCTCAGCTCAGGCCATTGAAAAAATAGATCCGCACGTGACTACAGATCGCAGCGAGCCGTTATCACGAGCGCTTGGACGTAGAGCTGAGTATACAGAGCACATTCCGCCAGGCGACACAAAGAGAAGCGCTGAGCCCTCATTACTCGGGTGAAGCTCGAGCTACGACCCTGGGCAGAGCCCAGCCACCGAGTGCTCAGTGCCCATGCCCACTGGTGCGGCCTAAGCGGTAGCTTATCGGTTTCCAACAGGGTAAGGAACGATAAGGGTTCCTCACCAACTGCTATCAATCTATCAGTCCTTAGAGGTGAATACAACGGTCTGCAAGAGGCACACCACAAATAGCAGCAAACCACGAGACTATAACATTTTGCACCCTCGAAAGCCGGCGATCTGGCAAATAACAAGAGATTCGGAAGATCTGGCCAGTCATTTACTTGGTGCAATTCGAGATAGCTTCGTTTCCAAGAGGTGAGTAAGTGGGTGGATCAGGAGCGGGGCGCTGCCTCCGGCGGCTAGGCTCCGCCTAGACCTGGTTGTGCTGGTTTCGCCATAGTCAGAGCCATCACCACGGACGCAAGGCCAGCACAACCAGGTCTGGGCGGAGCCCAGCCGCCGGAGGCAGATCTGAGACTCACAGTATATCGCTAACAGGAGAGATCAGTAATACGATACCATGGACGACCGTGCCAAGAAGCTTGAAAATGCTATCAAGGCTTTCCAGGAGAAAAAGCCTCTACCGACTGTAGACTTTACGCTCTACAAGGGCGACGATGGCCAGGAATTGTACACAAACGAGCGAGTGGTCAAAGCCACTCCTGCTCCTGCCACAAGGATTCCTACTGAGGACGAGCTCTTTTTGCCAGGAACCTCAAATCCTCGTTTGCCCAACCTACCTTTTCTGAAGGACCACCTGTTCCGCGAAGGTCGATTGCTCGAAGAACATGCTATTTATATTATCAACACAGCTACAAAAATTATAATGGAAGAACCGACTTTATTGGAGATCGATCCTCCCGTAACGCTATGCGGGGATATCCACGGTCAATATTATGACTTGATGAAGTTATTTGAAGTTGGAGGCGACTATGAACAGACGAAATATCTGTTTTTGGGCGACTACGTAGATCGAGGATACTTCTCAATTGAATGCGTTCTCTATTTGTGGGCGCTGAAAATCCACTATCCAAAGTCGGTCTTCTTCTTACGTGGTAACCACGAGTGCCGACACTTGACAGATTATTTCACATTTAAACTTGAATGCAAGCACAAATACTCGCTGAATATTTATGAAGCTTGTATGATGTCGTTCTGTACATTACCGTTGGCAGCGGTTGTTAATAAACAGTTTTTCTGTGTTCATGGCGGGTTGTCGCCTGAACTACATACCCTCGACGACATTCGTCAATTGGACAGATTTCGAGAACCACCTACTCACGGGCTAATGTGCGATCTCCTATGGTCGGATCCAATTGAGAACTTTGGCAAAGAAGACACGAATCGCCATTTCACTCATAACAATGTTCGAGGTTGCTCATATTTCTACACGTACCGAGCCGCGTGCGATTTCCTAGCAAGAAACAATCTTTTATCAATTATCCGTGCTCACGAGGCTCAAAATGCTGGGTATAGAGCATATCTCGAAAGCAGAAACACAGGCTTCCCTGCTGTAATGACTATATTCTCTGCTCCCAACTACCTTGATACCTATAATAACAAAGCAGCAGTAGTCAAGTATGAGAATAACGTGTTGAATATCCGTCAGTTCAAACACTCTCCTCATCCGTATTGGCTACCTAACTTCATGGATGTGTTTACCTGGTCACTGCCATTTGTGGGTGAAAAGATCACCGAGATGCTTATAGCGATACTCAACATTTGCACCAGAGAGGAGCTGGAAGAAGACACTACACGTTTTATTGACAACAACGTTACTACACCCAAGAGGGGAATATTCAATACTCGCTCACCCAGGTCTCCACGGTCTCCCCGGTCTCCCCGGTCTCCCCGGTCTCCCCGATCACCGCGGTCCCCGCGCTCGCCAAGGTCACCTGTGTTGGGTCAAAACAGTCAACAACAGCAGTTTGATAGCGACGAAGATCTCCCGGTGCAGATCCCCGAAGAAGATGAGCAGGAGGCGGAAGACTACTTCCAAGACACACAATCGTCTGCGATGGACCGGGATGAAGATGAAGATGAAGATGACGACGACGATGATGATCTGGATGCACGCCGGGACAGATTCAAAAACAAGATTCTAGCAATTGGCCGGCTGTCACGCATGTTCCAGGTTCTCCGTCAAGAGTCAGAGTCAGTCAACGAATTCAAGGCAGCAACAGGCGCCAAGCTTCCTGCTGGCACTCTGATGTCTGGTGCCGAAGGAATCCGCAATGCCATCACCTCGTTCGACGAGGCACGCAGAGTCGATCTAATAAACGAACAGCTACCGCCTACGGCTGATAAGCAGGCCGAAGAAAACGAGCGGCAGCGCAAAGAAGCGCTCGCCAAAGCTATGCAAGAAGCCGACGCAGATGTGCAAATTCGCAACCTCGCCCGTCGTCTCACTGAGACTTGACCTCTATTATGTATTTGATTCGAACTCTTTTGAACCCTCGCGAGCAGTTCTCGTTCCTGCCGCATCTAAACGAGCGGAGCGAGCAACGGGTCTGGGCAGAGCCCAGCCGCCGGAGGCGCACCGTCCAACCAACGAAGCGAGAAGCTGGCCTGGGCGGAAGAACCCAGGCACCGGACCTCCACTCCGTTGAGCTGTCGAACCCTGTTTACTGACACTCTATGCAGCAGCATGCCCAATGCGGCAACTATGTCAGTCAATACGCTTGTTGATTCTATAAGTAGGTTCTCACGATATCAACAGAACAATAGTCGATCAAACGAACCACAAGGGGACTGATGGGATTATCGGATTTACAGATAGTCGTATAATATCCCGATTTCAAGCCGCCGCCACCGCCGCCTTTCACGTAAGGCAGCATTCGTAAGGCAGCATTTGCAACGAAGCCTGAGCTCTATAGATGGTGTTCATGTTCATTCTCACGATAAACGCGTCCCTATCACATTCTAAATTTAATGCACTTGCTTCGCTAAAATCTATAATTGACTTTGACTATTATTATAAACGCGACTGGCCTGCTACTGCCACGCGTGCTTTAGCCGCACGTTCTTAGGCAGGGTTTCAATTCAAACCATATGCATTTTTCACGTACAGATCTTGTCGCATTTAGTGAATGAAACTACGCCAGATCTCACTGATCTTGCCTATAGTACCTTCGTACCTGCATAGCTCAAACGAGAGTTACATTCCTGACAGACAGTTGATATTACCAGGAACAGTAGCTGTTTTCCCAAACCCAAATGGAGTAAGTAACTGTCAGTTCATGCTAATATCCATGCCAAGCTGAAGCGAGGGGTAGACCTCTGTGCTATGAACTCTTCGCTCGTCATGTTCATTCACGATTATGGCCGATCGCACACTAGTTGAGATACACTGCTTAAACAATGTATAAATGTATTATTGTTTGTCCCCATTATCTTTTTTTCTTTCCTTCATCACTTTTTTTTTTTTCCCTAGTGTTTACTCTGTAATGGCCAATTCTGCTAATTCTGTGGCTGGTGAAAATGGTTGGTGGAATTATAAGCCTATGCTTATAGCATTTGTGGTGATACTGGTATTGGTGGTTGCATTGACGGCATTGGCGATCTGGTTTGTAGTTACAAAGGTTAGAGATCGAAACATGGCTGTAAAGGAAAGAACAAACGTAGCTGCTGCTGCCATAGACATTGAAAAAATTATATCTTCATCTCCATTATCGAAAAGTCATTGGTACGACAAGGATGTTAATAGCCCCACGCGTGCTTCTTCACGTCGAAATAGTACCAGATCTAGTCTGGAGATTCCATTAGCATTGGTAGATCAAATTGCTCAAGGAAAAATGATCTTTGGTAGTCATAAGAACCTTAATAAGCATATTAAATCACTCTCAACAGATCTGGATGACCCTTTTGTGGATGATAACCATATTGTCCCCATGTGGAAACAGAGTCCTGTTAAACGAACTCGAATCACTACTATTTCTACTTCTACATCCACATCTTCTTCATCTGGTCAATCATCTATTGGTTTGTCTTCTGCATTAAAAGACTGTGGGTCTCCTGCCTCGTCTATATCAGTAGAACATGTTACAATGTCAAGTCCTATACAAAAGAAAAGGCCAAATCTGTGGCTTGAAAGCAACTCGTTGTTCAAGCCTGGTGTTGATACTTCTGCAGGTGATAATGATGATAGTCAACTTACCTTGGGAGACCTAACAAAGTCTATTCAAATTGATGATGCAGTTCTGACTTCCGTTATATCTACCACACCACTGAGCCCAATGAGTCCTTCTGAAAGCGCACATATCTTTTCTGTAGAGAGGGTCGTCATGTCCGAAGTTGTGCAAGAGACGCCTGTGGTAGCACCTATACCTCGCAAGGTTGTATATGGACAAGCACTGACTACAGAGGAAGAGCCTCTAACCCCCATGGCTGTGTCGACTCCAACAGCTGTTTATTTCAACACTAAAGACCATGATTGCTCATATTCTTTTACATCGCCTATTAAAGATGAACCAATAACACGTTCCAAATCAGGAGTGTTGGTCGGCTCGTTTACATTTCCAAGACGTTTACGGAGTAACTCCTTGGTCCCTCCGACAACAACAACAACCCTCCATCGAGATTCTTTTACTTTTTGTACCGATAGAGAATCCAAGGTTATTTCAGTTAACTCCTCTGATGGCAAGCACCCATATGATGTTGAACTAGAGATCTTCGCGTCATTCTACACATGAACTTTTATGATTTACGACTTATTTTATTTGACTGCTAACGTTTTACTTCTGTATTATTATTTTAATTCTCGCGTTACTAATATTCCTAATTATTTTATATTCAATGATTTTTATTATCTAATATACATATTTTTTCGTATCATGTTCATTAGTCCGTTCTCCTCCATTTTGATTCTTCGCCGTCTACTTCATCATTAGTTGCAGACTCATGACCAGCATCATCTCTGCTCCTTCTCTGGCCAGCCCTAACTTCAGCTTCTCCAACGGACACCTCTAAAGCAGCCGGAGGCCCATTGCCGTTCTGTTTACTGCCAGCAACAGCCACATCATCATCTCCTTCGCCGCTTACGAGGCTTTCAGCAGTGATCCATCCTCCATCGTCCTCAGCCATATCATCAAACCCAGCAATGTAATCGTCACCACCTTCACTACCATCAGGATGTAAAGATGAGCATTCACTTAATGCATTATACAGTTCTTGTATCTTTGTAGGCTGGCTTTCTTCAAATGATATAGTAAATTCCACGACTGGCGAGTCTTCGAATGAAGCATTACTACTACTCAACCCTTCCGATTCAACCTGAAGGTAAACAGACTCTCCTCCACTTTGGATAGCATGGAGTGTGATGCATTGGTATGGGATTATCAATCCAATAGAATAAGATGGAAACCAAACTGTAAAGCTGGATGACGATATATAGATATCACCTGTTAGAGATGTGGCAGCTGGAATTTGTGGTAGTTCATTGGATGTTTCAATCCTGGCAGATGTGCATTTTAAGTACAACACGGGATTCTCTTCCAACGAAAAACTCGCAGGCGTAAATGATTGGTGATCTTGTAAGGGAGTGAACTCTGAGTCTAACGGAGCAGCCTGTATAGTTTGAACAGTAAAGGTCATTTCTCTTTTCTTTCCCGCGACTGGAGTTGAATGGAAGTTCGTTGAATCGTTCGTTCAAGCTCTGAATTAAACCATGTGAAACAATATGCGCGTGCGCGCTAGAGAAGAATGAAAGAAATAGATCTAGACAAGATATCAAAATTGTCCTGGATTTTAACCATTCTAAATGCTATTTTACCAAATACTCTATTGTTGGCATGTATATATAATAAATAAATAATCGTAATTCACATAAACGTTACTTGATTGTAGGGAACAAACTTGGATGGTTCATCAGAAACACGACGTACTGTGACCCTTTCATCAAAGTAATTATATTCGACCCAGCTAGCCATCGATTCACTGGGATACGGACCGTGAATGTCATCACTGCCTTCCCACTTGAATTCCCACAAAGAGGGAGGGCCGCTAGAGACGTCAATATCGTCTTCCTCAGAAGCAGACCGCTTTCTTTTCAAATCCACATACACTTCGCCAGTTTCCTTTTGATATTCTCGAAGAAGTTCTTCTCGAGACAAGTCATAAACATCAGCCATTCCAAACTCTTGTAACAGTTTATTACAGCAATCAGAGATTGATTCAATGGTCTTCACTCGAGTCTGGTCAGCTGAGATTCCGTTTGTAGTAGAATTTGTACTTTTGGCTTTCTTATTCTTTTTTGGAGCAGCTGCATTCAATCTCTGAAGAGCTTCAAGCGTTGATTCACCAGTCTGTAAAAATCCTACTAGTTCAGCAATTAGATCACACTTTGGAATAAATTTATTGGCATCAACAGTTTCGTCGAGCTCTACTTCTCCAGACTCCAACTGCTGTCTGTATAAATGTGCTTGTCGAGCTGCCTTGATATCATGTTTACTTAATCCATCGAGCCAGGCATCCTGATGAGAATTGCCATCCGCCGCATTGCGAATAAAATTGCCTTCGTGGTCAAAATTACCTTCTTCAAGATCAGTACGGAGATGAAATGATTCCATCTTAGGCTCTACTTTCTTGGCATTTTTTAGTCGTTTTGGATTCTGTGATTGGGATTTCTCACCACCATCTTCTGGTGAATCCGGATTAACGAAATAATCAATATCAACATTTGTTTCATTAACATCTGATGCTGATTCATCTGTATTATATCCATTCTCGTCATCATCTACTATATCCCCAAGACCTTCCTGTTTTTCAAATTTCTCCATATCTAAGAATTTGGCTTTCTTTTTATTGGCTTTTCGCTCTGTATCACTGTCAATTTGGTTGTCATCGTGATTATTATTATTGTTCCCGTCGTCATCATCACTGAAAATATCATCCGACTCATCGCTTTCATCCTTCTTACCAGCTGGCTTTTTATTTCTCTCCTGGTGAATGCGGTTCCTCCTAGTCTTTCCATCGTCTGATGAATCTGAATCGTAGTCGAACTTTACTGCATTTCTCTTATGCCTAGGTCTGGATCCTTCAATATCCTGTCGTAACAGAATAGCTTCTTGGTCGTTTGGGTCCACTTCATCATCCTCATCAACGGCATTCAATTGAAGAGGGTTCCTCTTGTCAAAAGTCGCCGATTTTGAAGACGTTGAATAGGAATCCGACATTTTTTATCACATAAATGTTTGGTGAAGAACAGAATGAATCTGCCGAACGGCTTTATACATTGGTACACGTGACGTTTCCTGTGAATGTGAACTTGATCCTGTCAGTTTTTCTTCTCGTATTCGGCCAATAAATTATTGACCTGTTAGTAAGGCGATATAGACCCAAATATCCATTATCAGCTCTATATTCTATCTGTTTTCGTTTCATTTACTATGAGCTCCCTACAGAGCCTCTGTTGATGCAGGGACTCTACGCTTTTCAGCCGCGTGTCGATCAACAACATATCTTTCGCTTCAGCATTGAGCTCCTTCCAATCTATATTTTTATTCTGACCTCTACAATGGACCCACCTAGCCATACTAATGATAGCATATTTGATGATTTACTAAGTTTAGAAGAAAAGTGAGTTGTTAACTATTCAGCCCCCATAATCGAAGCTATATTACTAATCATTGTTTAAGATTCTATCAAGAAGGATACGAAGCCGGCTCAGTTGACGGCAAACAAGCTGGATTCTTAGAAGGCAAACAGTTTGGTATTCAGACCGGCTTCCAAAGATTCTTATCAATAGGGATATTACAAGGTCGTTTAGATGTATGGAAGCCGCTACTCGCACAGAATCGGTCATCTCAGAGAAATGAAAAACATATTCAGCAAATGGAATCATATGTAAAAGATTTACCGAAATCCAACTCAGACGAGAATGTGGATCAAGTCAATAAAGCTTTTAAAAGAGCAAAGGCCAAGGCCAAAGTCTTGCAGGCGCTGACAAAGGATGGGAATCCACTTGTCCTTCATGAAGATGCATTAGATTTAAAGCAGACTGAAGAAACTATTGAAGGTGATTGATTAAGTGCTCCAAGTTCATATAGAATTGTTGTAAATAGATAGATAGAACTGTGCCCTACATGATTATAACATAATATAAACAATACAAAAGAAGACGGATTCGGGGTATCTGATGTTACACCAATTGTCAGCGTTTTAAAACTTTTTATTTCAGAGTTCGTTGTTGGACTTAACATGGTCGGATTTCCACTTTCTAAAGTTTTATAGAGAAACCAGTTCTCTCACGATTTGGTGTTAAAATAACATTTAGGGCAGGGTAGGATTTCCAAATTGTAAAGTGTTCATAGTGAAACCAGCTATCTCGCGATAATGTATGACGACTGCTCATTTTGCAGTGACAACTTACATTCCGGGTCATTCTTCTGACGTACAAGCATAAGAATTCGCCGATAAGCACTAGAACATACTAAAAGTACCATTAACAATGGGCTTCTACTCAAAAATCATGTCTCTGTGATTTATTTAGCCGAACGGTTAGTTTTAGGACATAGACAATATTGACCAAATTCATATCACGAGATCTATTGTGCTCTACAAGATTCAAAATTTTATCACAACGCTTTGGTCGAGCAGTTAACAAGCTTAATATGCATTCTCTCCTCAAAAAAGAGTATTATAATATCGAAAAGTACAAGGTGTCAGCTCTTTTCTGGTGCTTGATTTACCATTATTAGACCAATACGGAACAGTTTTTTGAATAGATTCTGAAGCGAGAGACTTATATAAGTGTCTACTTCATAGGAAGCGACATATTCTCACACTCCTACCAAGTCATTCTTTCTAAAATCATTGGTCACCAGCCATCTTTGATAATAATGTAGGAGGCACCACTTCATGTGTAATGTCAGGCCATCTTTTAAATGAATGTGAGGAGAGAAGTACGCAATGAAGGTTTCTGAAATGCGTTTATTACCCGGCGTTAGGCTTTTTGTGTGCGGCTTTTTTTTTAGTGCTCTCTTCACGACTTATTTCTTTTTGGCATATCTCCATACCCATTCCACTATCTATACATCTGATAACGCGTGTTGTAGTATTAAATAAAAGTAAAGAGCCGACACCGGGATAACTTTTTTCCCAGTAAACTTTAATCTGAAGAATAGTTGATGTTTCATCGATTAGGATATTGCATTTACTTGGAAAGGAATAGTTAATTATAAATGTCAGGCCCTAATCCCCCACCACTGCCTGATGATTCAGGTGGGGATTCTTCAGTTGCGGAAGACATCGAGGCCCAGTTAACTGCTATACTGGCCGGTATCACTGAAGGGAAAGATGCGACTTTTAGAGATGTTCATGAGCGTATGAGTGAGGAGATTTTACCAGAAGTAGAAGTGAAGAAACAGAAGGAGGGAAGAGATCCGGAGGAGTCAGTAATGGCGTCAACCGAGAAGCAAGCAGACGAGCGAGCAGAAATACAAAAAGAAGAACATGAACTAGAAGCAGAGTCGACTGATGTTGATCAGCTACTATTAGAACAGACATTAGCTGAAGTCCAGAGAGCACTAGCAGGGGATGAGGGCGATAGTGATGTTTCCAGGCCTCGAGAATGGGAGAGTCAAACTAACAGTCAGACTCGGACTCCCCAGATATCACATGAAGTACAACAGTTACCGGAGCTCCCTCAGCCCACAGCCTCTGAATCGATCACCATAACTCCACTTGAGAATCCTCATGGTCGGAAAGAGTTCCAAGAAGCTCAGCAAAATCAAGATCCCGCTCTAAGCCAAAAGTCATTGAAGGATATGATCCAGAATGCTTTGTCGGCGCTAGGGAGCCACGAGTATGAGAGAGAAAACGAGGCTACCACACCAGAGGATGGTGTACCAGTAGCCGCCGAAAATGATAGCGAACAGGGTCGCGGAAATCAGAAGCAAGGGCAGGAACGAGAAGGAGCGCACGATGATGTGGACCAGATGCCAGACCAAGCAGCATTGGCAAATGCAATAGCTAGCGCATTGGCAGGCGTTGAAATGCAAGTGGAAGACGAAAGGAAGACCGCCGGGCCCTCGGCAACTGTTTCACCCGAACCAAATCATCATTCTGGACAAGGTATAACGGCAACAACAACAGACTCAGAATCAGCTGTTTCCGCTTTAGCAGCCGCTATTGGCGCAGCTATCGATGACTCAGAACATGCTTCTAACGAAGACTTCGAAGTTTCGCGTATTCAGCAAGAGCTCCAGCGTATCTTAGCTGGTGAGAATGCTGGTCATAATGATAATGCTGAGTCCGAATCAGCGGCTCAACCTCATCCCGCAGATGAAGGAGAATTAGATCCTGCCGCCGCTGTCGAAGCGATTGCTCAAGCTTTCCAACAGCAGGCTCTTGCTGGTGATGTAGATAGGTCTACTGAAGCTTCGGAACTGGCAGCCCAGCGTGCTTTAATTGAACAACTTTCAGCAGTAATGCGTGACGACAGCTCAGCCACAGAAGAGGCTTCTCTGTCAGAGGATCAATCTGTTGACAATATTGATGTTCGCGCAATAGCAGAATTATTAAGCAATAACTCAGACTTGGAGTCGACTCTGTCATCGTTACTCTCTGGTACCGCAGGAGAATCTTCGTTGCAACAACAAACTACCACTGAACAACCTAGATCCAATCTGTCAATAGCTGAAACGCTAGCTATTTCTCGCTCAAATATCCAAAAGTCCAGAGAAATGCTAGCGAATAAAATTGATCCCATGCTTAATCGGAAAGGATATTTAAATTCTTGGTCCATGAGAAAGCAACAACAAAAGCAACAGCAGCAGTTGGAAGCAGAGTTGGCAGAGCCCGGCCACAGCCAGCCGCGGCAACTTCCAAGCCCTCATGCATTGCTTAATCTTTCGTCCACTCAGGGTGCTGAAATGTCATCCGACCTTGGTGAACCTTCTTCTAACGAGCGCAACTCCGATTCAATGTTAGCTGCTTTATTACTTGCAAAGCAGATGATTGGCGATGAAAATGATACTTCAGAAAGTCAGGATTTGGGCCTAAATGCTGATGTAATGGAGACGGTTCAGCAGGCCCTTCAGGCTCTTAGTAAAAGTATCCAAGAGGACGAAGAAAGTGATAATCAGATGAGTTCTGCGACTGATAATCTTACCAGTGGGGTTACAACTACAGTGAATACACCCGGGTTCGGAGCCCTTGATCCTTTTAGACGAGGCCGTAAAACGAAGACAGCCAGGAAATACCGGTCCAATGCAGCACTAACTCCTGAAGATAAGGAACGTATTCGACTGGACAACCGCGAAAGGAAGAAGCGATGGAGGAATAATAACAATATCCGGAATAAGGATAACGACCTGAGGGCGAGACTTCATCGTAGGGCAGCTAATATTTTCGGCCCTGAAGACAGCCCAGAGAAGAAGTCGTGGTTTGAGAAAGAGTTTCAAAAGCGTAGAGAAAAACGTATGTTACGAGAAATGCAGCTTGATCCAAGTATGCAGAGGGATGGTGACGAACATAGTAACGGGTTTGTTAATATGAGCAGTGGTAATAATTCATCTTCATCTGCTGACAGTTTGCGAGCCGCTTTGGAGATTCTTGGCAGGACCGAAGGGCTCAGTGAAGAATTGGCACAAACCGTTGATTCGCTTGTTAAGGATCCTCAATTACTGAAGACTTTAATGGGCGATCTATTCGGTAATGAGGAAAATAACGATAGTAGCTCGAATATAGTAAGTGGCGGCTCTAGTTCTACTAGTTATACATTTCAGCCACATGCAAATGTTGTTAAACCAATTGTTGGCGGCGGTGTAATGTCGACGTTTAAGATTCGAAAGCCAGATACTCAGTTTCGAGCTGTTCCCGTTAGAGCACCAACATCTCAGCCACAATTCCCGTCGAAATATCCTGACCGAGGACTGACATCATTGGTCAGACGAGCAATGAAATCCAGAAACAAGACTACTACCGTTGTACCGCCGCCTAATAGTACTATGACTCCTCGAATACTATCTGGCAATGGTGGTGTTAGTAGAGATGATTTCCAATTGGATGTTAATTTGACGACTGCTACGTCTTCTTCTCCTCCTCCTCCTCCCCCTCCTCCTCCTCCTTCTTCTGTTCCTACTGATAATAGATTGAAAAGAAAAAGATCGTTGGAGTCTACGTCAGTGACCCTGTCTCCAAAGCCACCACAATATTTTGCATCACCTACGATTTCCAATAGTAAACTCCAATCAGATGACCTCACTATTTCTAAAAAGATTGACGATAAGAGAGTCAAGGCATTGGGATTCCCTCCCTTACTGTCCGCCATGTCAGTAAAGAGATAATTAATGGCAATAATGACGATTCTAATGATGATAAATATTTATTATGTATGACTTATTTTATTTATAAAGATCCAGAGCGGATTAATAATACAATTTATTTATGAATGCGAATAATAATGGGGTGTCATATAGAGTGAGCTTTTTATGGCTCGGATAATGGCACTTGGTTGTTCGTAGCCGAATCAGTTAGATCTTTTCCTTCTATTGTGCCCAATAATTTAACTACAGATTTAAAGGGATTCGGATTTGGAGATGATGAGGGTGTCGGTGCTGATGCGTGCTCTGAATTAACATTGCTAACAGTGAGGGCCTTTCTTATCCCTGAAAACGATGAAGACGGAGTTGTTTTCGGAGAAACGGAAATAAGATTCGGAGATTTGGGAGATATTCTTGACAGAATCTGAGTTGCCGCTGTCTGGGAAGATGCAGCAGCCCTTGGCAGAGATGGCGAATTGACAGGAGATTCATCGCCAGAGTGCGATCCCCACCTTGGCGTCCCTGCCGCTGCCGCTGCAACTTGGGCATCCACAATTTCGATCCCCTGCCGTAGAGCTGCAACCTCTTGGCCTATGGCAACTGATAATAATGACCATTTGTTATCTTCGGCAATATCTAAATTCCTCTGCAACCTACTCAATGTTTCATTCAACATAACAGTGATTTTTTTTGTATTTGTCCTTTCGTTTCTAGTTAAAGAAGCGAGCCGTTGTTCTAAATCGTTCACAGTCTCGCAAGAATCTTGCCAGACAACCATACCATCAGCTAATGCGGTCGCCTCTTTCCTAGCCGCATTAGCCTGGTCTTCTAAAGCTTCCATCTCTCTTTCACGTATCTCCAACTCTGTCTCAGAAGCTGCCTGGCGTCTTAAAGAATCCAATTCGTGAACATAGGACGAGCATTTACTCTCGATTGTCGATTGTGCCATACTAATTCTCTCGTTGAGAGATCGCTTCCTTATTTTTAGTTCTTCTAATTTCGCCTTGAGGTGGGCAATCTCCCCCTGCTTTCTGTTAAATTGTGATCTCTCTGCCAGGAACCGCTGCTCCCTTCGATCTTGTCCAAGAGAATCAAATCAACTTACCCGAACTTCTGTCATTTCATCTTGTAACTGGCGGATCTCAGCTACTTCGGTACTCTGGGTCTCGATTTCTAGTACTTTACCCTCCAGCTCGCCTGCTTTCTCTTTAATGGATTTCTTATCTTCTATCCACTCCTTATGTGACTGGATTCGTTCCTTATAGTAGCTGGCCATTTCTGATTTGATGTCGCCCAGTTGACGCATATGAGACGCGATGCCCCGCCGTGATATCACCAATAGCCGGCCATTTTGATTGATCAGTCCATCAGACTGGCTATCCAATAACGTCTGAAGTTTATGAACGTGAACTTCAGATTCCAAATGTAAGTACTCGATATTCATTACAGTATCAGCAAGAGTGGATTGTAGTGTGAGAGGAAACAATGCTTGTAAATGCTAATTTCATATCGGTTCACACGAGCCTAAATAAGTGTCAGCCTTATCTTTTACCCTTACCTATCGACCTCCTTATCTTATCTTATCGGGCTGCATTGTTGTCCCTGCGCCATCCCCTGACCCGTAGCTCGGCTCACGGAGATGGCTGGAATGGCAGAGCTTGTCCGCGCTACCAATCTGAGCAAACAGTGTGTGCGAATGTCTATCTATTAATCACTTACAAGCGCGAAAACAATTACTAAATAAATAGAGTCGTCCAAGAGGTTCTTGAGGACATAACGGAGAGGCTGGCCACCACAGTATTTACCGACATCGAACTTGAAGCCGGGGAGTTGAACACCAAAAGTGTCTCCTAGAGTAAGGTAGGGGGTGAAGAAGTCGAAAGTGTAAAGATTGTTGGCAAAAAATTGAAATGATTGTCGTTTGTCCTTGTCACGGAAATAGGCCATTCGTTCGCTGGACATCATTTGCTGGAGACGGTTAGGAGTGCCGGTTCCTTCATTCACGAATTTGTCTGAGTTGACGAATCCTGGCCACGACGCTTCTGGATCTTCATCCTCATAGATTGTGTTGATAGATGTCAGGGCTCGGCCATAAAGGTAAGGTTTATCGGCTGTTGGATCGCCTTCGACACTGGGGTCTATATACCATTTGAATACTTTGTATCCTAGAGAAAATCCGTAAGGGAGGATATCACGAATAGGTTCATCGAAATCGTTTCCAAATAGCAAGTTATTTCCATCTATAGGGTCCTTGAAGCGAATCGAAAACTGGATTGATAACTGGTCAGATTTATGGTCCTCTTGATCAAAGTAGGGAGAGTCTGATCGTAGTTTGGGTGACAGTTTCGAGGGGGAGTTGGTTCGAGATGTACTGTGCGTACTCTGCGTACTATGTGTACCTGATTTGCTTGATGCACTCGACGACCTTGATCTGCTGACATCCTCGTTCATACTGCTTATACCATCACTCTCATTATCAGTACCACTTCCACTTGTACCTTCATTCGGACCAGTACCTTTCTCTACGTCTTTATAACCCTTTATACGAACAGCCAAACGAATCACCCCATCAACTGCATAAGGAGACTCCAACTCTATATAAGACGATTCATCTCCTTGGTTAACTGGCACTTTAACCAGCTTATCTTTATCGTAAGCAGTACCAGCATATACTAATAAATGAGGGGACATCTCTGCAAACAAATCTGTTATTCTTCCATCTACGCGAAATACCTACCGTCTCTCCCTTCTTCTCTTTATATAATTTCCTACTTGCTTCGTTTACTTGCTTTTATTGCGTCCGATATACGAGATCTGCCAATTGAAAATAACGTGACCAGAGAGATATGCACTCGTAAATACGAACTTCTTGATGGCATGGAAAATCCTATGCTATTACTAATATGTCAGCGAAGATTCTGTGTATTTCTCCATATATAGAGTACATATTCCTCAGGTGTCATAGAGATATTTGGGCATGCTGCCCGCCGCCCCCGTATAACCAGCGGAAAATAAACAACATCTAGACCTCGAGTAAAAAGAAAAGACTAAGTTCAGCACCTTCTGTTCACGCCTGGTCTCCCACGGCATTACTGATCAAGGCTCTCAGAGGCTTAAATATGATTGATCGGACGGGAAATCTTGTTATACTCTGGATGTGGCCGAACTTGAGAACGAAGGCAATGTAGCGGTAGTCGTCTTTGCACTGTGTTGCACGAAACAAAAAATTGCCAAATCGAGTAAATCCAGGGGTAGAATCTTTCAGCAAATGTTTGGTGCCTTTCTTGGAGTTGTTGATGATGAGTTAGAGGTGAGGAAGCTTTCACCATATTATGGCAGTATGGAAACAAAAAGCGCAAAGGTTGGATCGTCGTCATAGATAGATAGATAGATAATCAATTAGCGTCTCTGTCTTACATAATTATGAAATAATACAAATAAAACAATACAAAGGAAGACGGATTCAGCATGTGCCACCAGATAAGGGCTTGTCAGCGTTTTAAAACTTTTTATTGTAGGGTTCGTTGTTGGACTCAACATTTTAGGGCAGGGTCGGATTTCCACTTTTTGAAAGTGTCATAGGGAAACCAGTTCTCTCACGA